>CM059191.1:24551436-24728581 GCA_030323885.1 Branchipolynoe longqiensis
AGACGTCCTTTACATTACATGGTGTCAGATGTGGAGGCAATGGTGCTTTCAGGCCCATTGCTTCTGGTGGATACCGGGCAACAGCACCCCGGACACCAACCAACATGAAATGTTGCAAGATCATTTTACCAGGATCGACACCCTGGTCGCAGAGGCAGAAACAAGTACTTGAAATTCAAGTTGAAGTAGCTGCAGCACACCAGGCAGCCACTCCGCGGGCACCAACAGGAGCTCGCAGTACTTTAATGTGACAAGTAACAAGATAATGTACAGATGCCTGGAAAGATGGCACACAGATGCAAAGATGCCTGAGAAGATGCCACACGGATACACAGATACCTGGAGGTACAAATACGAGTACACAGATGCCAAGTAGCACGGATGTACGGATCGTCGGCGGGAACCAACGGCTGTAGTTAAAACGGCCGGAATGAAGACGTGCAGGACGTAACGCCATTGCTTCTAGTGAATATAAGACAATACAATGCACAGATGCCTAAAGGAACAGACATGGATGCACGGATGCCAAGAAGCAAGCACGGATGCACAGATCGTCGGCAGAGACGAACGGCTGAAATAAAAACGGCCAGACTGAAGACGCGCACAACGTCATGCAAGCTAAGCAACAAAAGTAAACACGGAGCGCCGGGAAGAAAGCACCGGACGCCAGGCCACTTGAGGCACGTGAAGAACGTTAAATGTGACTTATTATGAGATGTGAATTGACGTAAGATGGGTCATGAAACAATACAAGGTAAAGAAACAATTATTTAAATTGTACAATTATATCATTAACATCGCCATGACAATATAAGTGTGCTGGTTTCCGAACACCCCCAGGACGGCACAACGACATGTCGCGTCATGATGGAATGTAGTTCAATTCAGTGACAGTGACAAAGTAGCAGTACAGTGATGACGTCACACAGTTACTGTGAAGCAAAGAATTTCCACAACAGATGCTCATATTAAGAAACGACATTAACAAGCTAGCTGGGTCTAACGAAAACCATGCTTGCAGCACATGTACATCAGGCCACAGATGTTGATAGATAATTCCGTCATAATATTGCTATGGACTAGTTATTGATGATGGACATTTTAAAACTGCAACTAAAAATGTAGTATATGAAGCATATTCAGATCCATAAAATGCACAGGTGCAAGTCATACGAACACCCCTAGTCACGTCATGAATCTAGAACATAAACCAGGTCAGTGAATGAAACAAAGTAGCAGTTAGTAGTATGCTTTGTTAAAGCTGCATACTAAATAACAAATATATATAAATTATTTCTTTTTTAAATACCCAACATTGATGTATGGTTCCATCCTTTAATATTGTTATGGACTAGTTATTAATGATGGAAAAATAAAACCTAAATCTGCTATATCGTATGAAAAGTAGTACATACATTCATATATTTATACTATGCAGGTGACAGTACTGTTATTGTATGACACTCCCATGTTGAACGAATGGCAATATATATATTACAAAGGAATATATATATATAACAAAATGTTAGTGTGAAGAGAAAAATGACTATATTGTAGGATGTCAGAGTTACATGGTGAAGTGTGTGCCAATATTTTCACTATGAGAAAGGCCTGTTGTTGAACACATAATTGTTTGACAAAATGTTATCACAACATGCAGTTATGTAACCTGTAAATTCTGCAGTTGTGTAAAATATTGGTTATATAGAAACCAGAGTAAGCCGAATATGCAGAATCTACCGGATATACTGATATTGTAACATTGAATTTAATGTCATATGCATTAAAATAAAATAATGTATATAAATATATTTAATAAATATATCTATATGTAATAGAAATATATATATGTGGAAAAGGTCAAAGAATGCAAACAAAGACATAGTATGTCGATTATGACGTTTTGAATTAGGAATGGTTTGGTTAGACTGTGCAACTTTAAATTGTTTCAGTATGTTACCATGACAATACATGAAGAACATCAGACATTTGAGGTCAAACAAAGACTTTACAGAACACATTCACACATAGGAAATGGCACATGAAGGTAACTTAGTACGCTTTTTGGTGATGTTTTGTAAATGCTGTAAGATGTCGTACTTGTCATAGATCTTGTCAAATAGCTGTTGACTCATTACTGTTATTGTAGGTGATGTTCACTGATGCAATTGTAATAATTAAGCAAGTGACATGCTAGAAAAGCAGTACAGTAAGAATGACACATGATTAAAGTCAAATAAAGAATGGACACAACACATGCAAGGATAAGAAACGACACATGAAGCTAACTAAGTATACATTTTGTGTGTTGGTATAAATGCTTTAAATTGTCTTACATGTCATAGATGTTATCCAATAAATATTCACTCAATACTTATTAAACAAACAAACAAAAATGTTCACTGATGCAATTGTTATAATTAAATAACTGACATGCCAGAAAAGCAGTACAATAATTAATAACGACACATAGTTCAGGTCAAACAAAGAATGGACACAACTCATGCAAACATAAGAAACGACACATGAAGTCAACTGAGTATGCATTTTGTATGTTTTTATAAATGCTATGTTTAGTTGCTCTTCATGTCATGGATGTTCTTGACTATATATGTTGACTCAATGCTTTTTAAGCAAACATAAAAGAATGTTCACGGTTGAAATTGTTATAGTTAAATAAGTAACGTGCTGGAAAAGCTGTACAATAATTTGTTACGCCACATACTTAAGTTCGAACAATGAATGGACACAACGCATGATAACATAAGAAATGACACATGCAGCCAGCTGTGTATGCATTTTGTATGTTTATACATGTTTTTAAGTTGTCTTGCATGTCAAAGATGTTATCAAATGAATTTTGACTCAATGCTTTTATAAACGAACAAAACAAAAATATGACGAAATGTTCACAGATGAAATTGTTATATGAAGCATGAGTTTAATTTGAACATTTTGGGAAATGTTGTGCATGAAATACTATATTGAATATTTGAATCTCATATGTTATATAAGTCGTTTACTGTTGTTGCTATGCCACTTTCTGTTCTGCCTAGCAAGTGCCTTGTTATGTTCAGTTATGAATTGCATACAACGTTACGTAATAATACGCTCATTGTTCAGGTCATATGAAGAAGAGACAAAATAAGTCTACATTTAAGAAGTGACAACTCACCCTGACTATGTATTCGTTGTATTACTTATGGGTCGTGTTTTTGTATGATGGGCTACATTCGATAGTTTCCCATTTACATGTTTCATGGTTCTCTTCTTAAACATAGTATGTATAATATCTCTATATGTATTAGGTCTTCATGTACAATGCCATTTACATTGTTCTGGAATGTTAGTAAATTTGAGCATGGCATTTTATCCTCGCAATACCTGGTACCATTCTGTTATGGATAGGAACTATTTTAAAGAGGGGGATATGGCGTTATGACATTAGTTATAATAACACAAGAAGGACCTGTTGCTATCGATGGTAGTTTATATATACAAAATGTTACCATTGAATTTTGTTCCTCTGTTCCATTGAAAGGGAGATGTAATGTATGTGTCTTCCAGTTGTGTTGTTATCCGAACACCCCCAGTGTGGCACAGAGTGAGGTCACTACAGAACGTTCTAAATAAAGTTAGTTACAGTACAGAACTCATTGTGTTCAGACGTCCTTTACATTACAACCCGTACTGTTCTATTTGTGTCCATATACAATGTATATATATATATATATATATATATAGGATGTATAATGAATTATGCAGATATAAAAACAGGCGGAGTTTCATTATTATTTATTATTTTGTATACTTTGTTAGTTATATTATTGTCCAATCGTTGACCTGCCCGGGATTTGCCCCGGCTAGCCGGATGCGAGCGCCACCACCGGCCGATCTCTGCACCGGGCAGTCACTCTGCCTCCGGATTTCAAACTTTTACCGGTATGCCTTTTTATTGTGCATGCCCTAGATGCTCAATAAAGTGTCCGACCCAACACTTGTCTCTTCCTTCCTCTATTACATAGCCTAACTTTATATATATATGTATATATATATAACTCTCTAAATCAACCGACCATGGGACCGACTTTAAATGGTCCATTTAGGGAGGTGGTCGATTCAGGGAGTTAAACTATGGTTACAATGGTATTGTTGGGACCCAAATAAAGTGATCTATATAGGGGAATGTTCGATCTGTGAAGGTGATCGGTTAGAGAGATGTTACTGTATTAAAGCCTCTCTAAATCGACCGACTATGGGACCGACTTTAAATGGTCCATTTAGGGAGGTCCGAGGTTTAGGGAGGTTTTTAATCATCGCAATTGTATGGGTGATTATTGGGGACCCAAATTAAAGCGATCGATATAGGGGAGTGGTCGGTCTGTGGAGGTGGTCAGCTAGAGAGGTTTTACTGTTTATTTATATATGTGTATATATATATATATATTTATACATAATTGTTAGAGTACGATTCTTCTTAAGGTTAATTAATACAGACATGGCCTCAGCTGTTGCTTTGTACCAAGGTGCGCTGGTTGAGACAGGTGCACCACCCCAGGGCTTGTACATGGTAGTGACAGGACACAGGTCAGCGTAGATCAGGTATTGCGCCACCTGAGCTTCCAGGACGAAAGCCTGAGTAAGTAGAAAAGAGAAGCTCGGCTTCTGCTTAGAGCCCATCCTGATATGACATCAGATGTTGCTAGTACGTAAAACAACAACAAACAAACAACTTAGAAGGATTTGCTATTTCTTGCAACTTGCTCAGACAGTTTAAGCTGATATTTCTATGACCTCACTTCAAAGTTACTCTTCTGTGTTTTTCAAACTCGGATGGTATTGAGTTCTCAGCCTATAATGAATGATTTAGGGTCTTGAGTGTTGTTGAAAACTAAGCGATTTAGTGATCGTAACGTCATTGTTTCTAGGACGTGAAACCTCATGTCGAGATCATCGGATAAAGATCAGTGAAATACTCTGTGCATGTAACCCTATTTTGCCATAGCATCTCGTACATTCAAATAGCCCTTAAACAAGTTAAAGTTGCACAAGCCAATGGTTTAGAATTTGTTGAAACACGATTTGGAGAAATAGATTAAGTTGACCCTTATGATATACTCTGCATTAATTCTGAGTGGTGTTTATACAATTGGCTAACTTTGGATATCTTCTAAGTGAAAGCATTAAAATACCAGTTGAAGGCGGTTTAATTAAGTCATTGTTATATTAAAGGGCTGTCATACTATGATGTATGGCCTTAGCATATGCCAATGTATGCGATTTTCAACCAACACATCGGCATACAGCATCATAGGTTACATATACATTGGGCATACGTCGAGTATGCTCGGGACATGGCATCATAGGTCATCATAGGTTGGCATAGGTCGAGCCGCTAAAAAATGTTTGTGCATGTTCAAAATTTGCAACATATGTCGCCGTATGGCTTATACATTTCTCATACGCTTGGCATACACTCGATGTACATTGCCATACGTTATGCACACATTAGGGGTAGGTCAGGATAGGTTGTAACATGTTAGTCGTATGTTGAACCGGCGCCCTCCACGAATCTCTGGCGTATATAGCATATGCCTAACATTCCGGTAACGTGTGCGTGCATGCCTCTAGCGTGTGCTGGCATACCCCTAGCATATTGCAAGCGTATGCTAAGCGTATGCCAGGCGTGTTAGCTGTCGGCGGCGGCGACTGATCACGTGACGGGGGTGTGGCCTAAAGGTGATTGCATACGTCATGCATACGCTTTGCACACATTATGCATAAGTTTCGAATATGTTTTGCACACGCTACTCATACATCGATATACGCCAGGCATAAGGGAGCCATACGCCAGCTATATGCTCCGCATACGCTTCATACTTTGCTGAGAACACCCACAGCGCAAAAGGTTTGGCGTATGCTGACCTATTTTGATTTTAAATTTATTTCAACACGTTACGCACCCACCACCACCATACATCGTAGTGTGACAAGGCCTTTAACTAGTTCACATTGCCACCTGTCAAAAGTAATCAACTTGGATGTTCCGAGGGGACAAAAACAGAAGGAAATAATGAATGAGTGCACTGTTATCTAAGTTAGATATGAAGGTACACAGGACCTTACATCGGTACTACTAAAGAAAATAATAAAAAATGAAAAACATCATTTAATATACATTTGTTTCATTGATGATTACATTTTCGTGTGTTTAAGCCAAATGTACACTATACTTTCTACATATCTTACGGCCGCTACATACCTAATATTAAAAATAGTTGTTTTATGTCCTATCGACATCTAAGGTCATATCAGGATGGGTACCGACTTGTGACAGTGCACACTCATTGCAACTTTATAATGTTGCCTACTGGGACACCAGGGGCCATATTCATGAGCTCGGGGTAGCGCTACCCTGAGGCTGTAACCGGGGGGTACGCTACCCCCCCGGCTAACGGCGGAAAATCCTTATTCATGAGCTCGGGGTAGCGCTACCCTGGGGCTCTATCCGGAGGGTACCCTACCCCAATTTCGACCCAGGGGTAAGCCACTATCCCGAGGGGATAGTGAGTGTGTGTGGTTCTGAATCTATTCAATGCGATCATATTTGATAGATTTAAATACGCAATAAGTGAAATTTATTCAAATTAACCCTAAATCCGAAGCAAAATTAACACTGACGCCGTAACGGCGGCGATATTAATATTTTCGAATCGACGAATGTAAAGTACACACATCGGCGCAAAAATGGCCGCCGCCGTCGCCGCCGAATCGGCGTGAATTTCTTACCGCTAATCTATTAAATGCAGTCATATTTAACAGAATTACATACGCAATAAGTGAAATCTTATCAATTTAACCCTAAATCCGAACTGAAATTAACCCTGACGCCGTAACGGCGGCGATATTAATATTTTCGAATCGCCGAATGTAAAGTACACACATCGGCGCAAAAATGGCCGCCGCCGTCGCCGCCGAATCGGCGTGAATTTCTTACGCCCTAATCTATTAAATGCAGTCATATTTAACAGAATTACATACGCAATAAGTGAAATTTATTCAAATTAACCCTAAATCCAAAGCAAAATTAACACTGACGCCGTAACGGCGGCGATATTGATATTTTCGAATCGCCGAATGTAAAGTAAACAAGGCAGCGACTGGAGGGAATTCCCAAATCTATAAATAATCGAACGGGTAGCTATCCGCAACGGCTAGTGCATTGGTGAATACCGATTGACCTAATTAACCTCTGCCGTTAACCCGCGGGATACCTACCCAACGGTTAGGCCTACCCTCCGGCTAAGCGTACCCCGAGCTCATGAATATGGCCCCAGGCGAATAGCACTATGACCCAATATCCCTCTCAGTCACATTATCCTGATACTGAACTAACCAGTCCTTGTCCTATCCTATTAATGCCGAGCGCCAGGCTAGGTGGTGACAAGTATCAATTTCATAAGTCATTGGTTTGGCTCAGCTGGGATTATATATATATATATTATATATGTCCCTTCTGTGTACCCCTCCATGCATCCACGACGCCATTACCGCCTGCACCCTGCGGCAGCGCCCTCTCGCGGCACACAATGGCGTCTCCTTGGGTCTATGTGAATAGATCGGCTGGAAAGCCCGACTCGGTAATCTAGATGTCAGATCTTGATAACGACATTGTTAACCACACACCAAGCTAGATCGGCATAAAAACAACCACAATTACCTGATGTGAGTTGTCGGTGGTGGTGTGTGTGTGGAGGTTTTTTTGTGGGTTTTTTCAAACTTATCTAGGATCACATACAATATGGATATATTGGCATGCAATAATGATAGGGTTCCATTCAATGTCATTGGCGTGGACTCGAGGTACACACGGCCGGGAGTCCAGGGGAGGGCGGCAGTTCCTCCGGAAGGTGACTCCTCCCAGTCCCTTAATTTACGGTCGGTGATCGAAAAATACGTCCATTTTCCCGCGCTCAATGTTCAATAGAAAATCAATGTTACACCACCCTCACCTCAACGGGTCGAGAAGTTTATTGCGTTGTACACATCCCTTCCATTTTCCCTCCCCTCCCATCCCCTCCCCTCCCTTCCCCTCCCCTCCCCTCCCCTCCCTCTTCCCGTCCTTCTTTCCGTACCCCCGATCCTCGTCCTCCTCAATCTACCCCTCCCCCACCTTCTCCCAGTCCCCTTGCCTCTCCCCATCCCTCTCTCCCTCCCCCTCCCGTCTCTTCCGCTCTGTCCCTCCCTTATCCCTCTCCTCCCACCACCTACACGCCTGACCACCACCTCCCCGCCCCCTTATCTGCCCCTTTCTCCTCCATCTCCCCTCCATTTTCCCACTCACACCCTCTCTCTCTACACCTCCCTAAACCCCTTCCACTCCTCCTCCCCTTTCCACTTCCCCTTCCTTTGCTCCCTCCCTCACTCTGACTCATTCCCTTCCCCCCCCCCCCCTCTCCCTCCCTGACACCACCTCCCCGTCCCCTCCTACCATAACCAACCACAAACCGCATTCACACTAGTTTCTTCATCCCCTCCCTCCCTCTTACCTCTCGTCCTCCTCTCCTCCAGAGGGTACTGGGAGAAAAGAAATTACCTCTCCCTCCTCCAGGCCGATGGCTTCATGACACCCTTCTTCGCGGTGTCTTTGATCTTCCGTCTTCTCAGTCCCCGGCTCCTCTAATTTTGCCGCAGCTATTAAAAAAACCGTGTGAAGATGTGGGTGTGTTATTGGCAGGCCTGCCTCACACTACACTAACTGTTCACCAACTCAACACCCCCATGGTACAACATATCTGTGTGGCTGGTATATACAGAGTTGCAGCATTTCGGCATTGAGGTTATTTCGTTATATATTACTTATTACACACAGTTGTACCCAGAGCTGCGCCACGGAAATTTCAGCCGAATCCAACAAATAGATGTAGGTTCTTGGATTTGGTTGAGGATAAGATTACTGGATTGAACAGCTGTTTGAGTGGGACCATTCTGACTTGTGTGAGATAGCATGTGTGTGATCAGACTCGGCGAACTTTCTGAGATGAGAGGGTACGGAAGCAAGGTATGGAAGACATTGTGTTCCTGCTGAGCCTCTGGGGACTGTGCTCCTTTATTTTCCCTGTTCAGTTCGGTCCCTCCTACCTCCTCCCAATTCTCTTCCGCCTCCTGCCTCTCCATCGTCTTCCGCCCCCTATCCTCCCCCCCCCCCCACCTGCTTCTCCGCCTCCACCGTCAACCCACCTCTCCACGCCCTCCCCTCTCTCTCCTCCTCATGCCGCACCCACCCCCCTTTCCTCTTCCTCCATCTCTTCTCCCTTTCTATTGCTCATCCTCCCCTCTTCCCGCCTCTCCTTCCCTCTCCCTCCCTCTCCTTCCCTTTCCTTCTCTCTCCTCCCCTCTCATCTGCTCTCCTCTCCTCCCCTTCCGTCTCATCCCTCCACCCCTCTCATCCGCTCTCCTTCCCTTTCATTCACTCTCCTCCCTCACCTTCCCTCTCCCCTCCTTCCCTCTCCCCTCCTTCCCTCTCCCCTCCTTCCCTCTCCCCTCCCCTCCCCTTCCCCACTCCTCCTCTCCCCTCTCCCCTCTCCTCTCTCCCCTCATCCCCTCTCTACCCTCTCATTACCTATCCTCCTACCCTCGTCCACCCTCTCATACCTCTCTCGCTCCTCCCCCCCCCCCCAACATCCCTTTTTCCCTCCCTTCATCTACTTTCCGCCTCCACCCGTCCCTTCCCTCCTCCTTCCGCCTCCAGCATCACTACCACCTCCACCTCCACCCCATCACTCCTTCCTCTCCCTAGAGGACTGCCCATAGCGTTAAACAGTTGTATGCTTCTATATCTCCCGGCATTCATCCACCTCGACCCTCAGACCCCAAGACCCCCTGCCCCCCGGTGCCCAAGCAGTGCTCATCCGGTTCTGATCTCCGAAACCCCCATCCCAGCCACGAGGCTGGGATGGGGGTGTCGGAGATCTGTTTTACGTCAGGCGGGTGAGTGTGCCCATGTAACCATCCACTTCCCTCCCCTTCCCGTCCCCTTCCCATCTCCCCTCTCCCTCCCCCCGGCCCTCCCCCCCTCCCCTACCCAGCCCCCTACCCCTCCCCTACCCCTCCCCCTCCCCTCCCCGGCCTTCCCCCTCCCGTCTCCCCCCCCCTGCCCTCCCCTGCCATGCCTTCCCCATCGCCTCCCTTCTGCCAGCTGCTCTTAGCTCACATAACCGATTGCTAATCGCCACTTTTTGCGAAAGTACAATAAATCGGCAGTGTCACTGAGCGTTCTGTTTAACCGACCCCCCCCCCCTATTTATTTCGTGTTATTGCCTTCACGGTAATGCTGTGGGATTTTAAAAAAAATTGGTAAAGTAGTTTTCATTTTGTGAAGTTATTGTTCAGGGACATTTCCTTGCGATGATATCTGTACAGGTTTTTGGTGTGGATTCAAACGGTCCTTGTTCCGCAGCCCTCCCTCCCCCCCCCCCCCTGCCCACTGGAAGCATAGCAACATGCGTTCCAATTTGAATCAATGACATACGTTCCTTGATTCCATCTCTGCAGCAGGCACCATGACCCTTCCCACATCGTCGACCCCGACTCTGCTCCCACATTACAAGTGTCTGTGTGTTATTTATATATATATAACATGTTATCTAACAGCAAAGAAGGAAATGTCGGGCAAAAGATTTTTAAGCACAATCAACTTGCTGGGCTTGGCAACTCTGATCACCTCACAGGTCGCGCCAGTGTGGCGAGTACTGTAACTACACAGGACCAGTTAGATAGGATATAGTGTGTATGCTATAATATAGGTTGCACACAGTGCTTAGTTAGAGCCGCTGACAGGTGGTGCCAGTGTGGCCAATACTATAACTACACAGAGCCAGCTAGATAGGATATAGTGTGTATAATATAATATAGGGAACTGATGATAGATAGTGTCCTTGTTTATATTCCCATAATAGATTATATAGCACATTATAACTACATATATATATACATTTGAATATATATATATACATTTGGAACAAGTATAATTAATTATCTGACTGGTCCTAATGACGTATTGTCCTTTATTAGAATAACAATCCTAAATCCCAGTGCTAGGGGACCAGTCTGCCTGCAGGCAAACCACAAATACACATCCATTGGTGAAGACCTAGCCAATACCAGGCTGCTCAGGCTGTATTTCAACCGTATAGCATAGCATGAATACAATACTAGACAAAACAAAGGAACCCATGATTCCATTCCATAATAGTTGCATAAAATATCTGTTATGCCGCACACAAGTTAAATTCTAGGTCAATAGCGACACATGGTGAGCACATTCAACAACTATTATTGACGGATCTGGAAGCGAAAAATTGGTTATCAGAACCATTGTGAGGGGGGGGGGGGAATGTGTCCAAAATTATAGACATCCATAGTCGATCCTACTTTGATCCTCTCTGCTAGATGTCTGCATTGGCCTGGATGAAAACTATTATTATCTGTATAGTGCGTTCACTCACTCGTGGAAGACACACCCTGATAGAGGGTTTCCATGACCAATGGTGGCAGTGGCAGTGGAAGAACCAACGTTATGTTATAAACAGCAGTTCATTGTGCAGCCTACTTTGTGAAAAAGGCCTTTGACAGGATGCCAATGGAAATAACGACTGATGTGGGTAGTACTTTTGTTGTGCATGCTGTGTAGGGAAAATCTATTGGTTTATGTATATTATATCATACATAAGTTGTTGAAACCTCGAATCGTGTATGTATTTATTCATTTAATTAATCATTTTTGTTTACAGTTCTTTGTCCACTTTTTTTTCATTTATTTACTGATTTGTTTATTCATTTATTTATTCCTTAATTCCTTCATTCAGTTATTTATTCACTTATTTATTTGTTTACTTATTAATTTATTTATTCAGTTATTCAGTTAGTTATTCAGATAGTGAATTATTTATTCAGTTAATATATTTAATTCCTTTGTTATTATTCATATCTATGTATTATTCATTTAATCATTTTCATTCATTCTTTTTATTTATTATTCAGGTATCGTTAATTTATTCCTTCCATCTTTTTCAATTATTCATTCATTTATTCATTTTGAAAGTATTGATTATGCAATCTTGCAAGAACAAAAAAGATTAGAGTGGGGGTCGGGTGTCTGGTATGTACATGGCTGCTGGACAGATTGGTCACGTGTGCATGCAATCTGCAATGGGCGCAGATGGCCGCCCGACTATACCCGGTGCGGTGGCCGAATAGGTAGAGCGCAAGCCTCCCTTGCGGGAGATCGAGAGTTCAATTCCCGGTCGAGTCAAACCAATGACTTAAAAAATGTATACTTGTCGCTTCCTGGCTTGGCGCTCGGCATTAATACGATAGGGAAAGGACTGGTTAGCTCAGTGTCAAGATAATGTCACTGAGTTTGATATCGGGTCATGGTGCTGGCAGCCTGATTTCCCAGTGGACCAGCACTATAAAGTCGCCTTGAGTGTGCACTGTCACAAGGTGGTCATCATCATCATGCTGTCGGTCGCGATGCGACAAAGACTGCTTTCATTACTTGACTGCCGCTCTCCATTTAGCTCTTTGCTGTGAGAGTTGCGTCCATGAGTCGGTCTTAAACATTTCATGAAAGCTGCCTGCAAAAGTGTTGAAGTGCTGCTGGCTTTTGCAAGTTACCAGCGGCACTCTCTCGGGGAGCAAATAGAGGTTTCACACCGGCAAGAACATGTCAAGACAGGCGCAAAACTATTTGTCCCTGCAGTGGCTGGTCGGGAGATGTTGGGAGTTCCATACATCAACCGCCCTTAATGCTGCCACAGTGACATGGTTTTCTGTTTAGGGTTTGCTCCCTTAGCCTTCGGTTCTGTCAAGAACCTGTACCACAAGGCAGTGATTTACAACTCTGCAGGGCAGGGGCGTCAAGGACAGGTACCACAAGGTGGTACCTGTCCTGATATGACCATACATGTTGCCAGGATGTAAAACTCCACCAACCAACCAGTCAGCCGCCCGACTCAGGTGAGCTGTCGGGTGAGCCGGTCTGAGTACACACGGGGCGCATGTCTCAGTTGTCTGTGCACGTGCATTAAACTCTCACAGTTCTGTACGGATGCGCTGCCTGAAACGTGAAGCCAAATGGTGCATAAAGTTGCTTTTAAATAGCCTACAATGCACGCAAATATGGGAGACAAAATACACAAAACACACCAACAGAAAAGGTCCACACAGCCAGATGAGATGCATTTCAATGTATATGGCGTGTAAGTTATATTGAGAGCATGTTGATCTTGGTTTGTTTTTGTTGTTTCAGTCACAGAGCTAACACTGCAAAACAGAACAAGGGATCTAGCATACTTTATTAACTTCTGTAACTTTTATTGTGCAGTTGTACTGAACTATGAAATGATGCAGTTTAGGTTTCCCGCCTCCCCCCATTATACCTGTCGCGGTAGTTCCATTTTATTGCTCGTACTGCAAGTAGGAACACCACAAATATTCTTTTTTTAAAGAGGGTGTGGGGGCGGGTGGGGGGCTAGGCTTAATAATAGTGCAGTTTTCAATTTGTTGGCCATATTCAAATTTCTTTCAGGGGCAAAAACTCGCTCTGACTGGCGGCCTGTTTTCCTAGTGGGACAGCACTCGCTCTGACGATTTTAATTTGGATTTCAATTTCAATTTGAAGATATATCAGGAAAATATTTGGGAATATGTTTACATTGCCTTTGCATATTATGGCTGTCAGCAATGTGCCTGGCTGGCACATAGTTGTATGTAACATAACACAGCTGGTTGGAGTGTTCAGTACCCTCCGTTGAGACAAATATTTTTTTGCTTATCGATTTAAGATATATTTGTTGAAATATGTATAAATTCATTCCTTACTGTCGTACGCGGATGGTTTGTGTCCGTATGTTGGTGGCAAGAATGAAAGATGTCATATTTATTTCACATACACTCTCAACCCTCCCATCTCTATGGCTTGCGGACGGAAGGGATGATGTAATCGATAAGAACGTTGGCTGGCTTCGTGGGTTCAGACACCCGCCGAGTCAAACCAATGACTTACAAAAGTGGCATTTGTTGCTACCTAGCCTGGCACTCAGCATTACTGGGCTAGGGCAAGGACTGGTTAACTCAGCTTCAGGATAATAATGCGAGTGAATGGGATATCGGGTCATGATGCTTGTGGTTCGCTATTCCACTGGAACAGCACTATATAAGGTGTGCACTGTCACAAGTCGGTACCGGTCCTAATATGTTGCCAGGACGTAAAATACCGAACACACAAAACTGTGGCATGCTCATTATGTTGACTATAACCCGTCCATGAAGTGTGAGCCCTTTGACAGATGCCCCTCCCTTTCATCACTACAGGGACTACCTGTATTAAACGCTACCTTCATTGGCAATGTCTTGATTCACTGTGACATTGGAGCGATTTTTTGGTGGTAAATATGCTTATTCTGCTGAATAAGTCTTTTGTCAGTGCCGAAGCCCTTATCTTCCAGCCATTTTTCAATTCCGGGTTATTTACACAAAAGATATAAAGATAAGCCATTGCTCGCTGAAGTCTTTCAGCCGTTGTTGGAATCGAGTAGAAAGCTTTGGCCGTATTCTTTTCTTTTTTTTCGGTAAAGTATTTATTCATCAGAATATGACATTTGTCAGCACCGGAGCACTGGTCTTCTGGCCATCTTACTATTAGTATTGACAGTCTAAATAATCTAAGTTTGATCAGTGCTGTATTAGTTACAGCACCGATCCTGTAGAATTAAGGGAGCGCTCCTGCTGTATAATGTACAGCACCAGTCACTGTAGTTCATGTCGTTAGTAAAACGAGCCACGTGAAGTTGGCTGCGGTGCGAGGTCTACTGGGAACCCAATGTAAACCATCATCATCATAAAGAACAGTTTCCATGTCAACCCCACCGTGGCGGTCGACCGCTAAATACCTACTTACTCAATATAGCAAACTTATTGAAAGCACACATAAAGTGGCAGTCGAAAACAATAGCTCCGGGCGCCGTGACCGAATCGGTAGAGCGCAGGCCTCCCGTGCGGAAGATCGGGAGTTCGATTCCTGGCCGAGTCAAACCAATGACTTACACAATTGATACTTGCTGCTTCCTAGCTTTAGCGCTCAGCATTAATAGGATAGGGCAAGGTTAACTCAGTGTCAGGATAATGTGGTTGAGTGGGATATTGGGTCATTGTACTGGCGGCCTGTTTTCCCAGTGGGACAGCACTATAAAGTCGCCATGAGTGTACACTGTCACAACTCGTTACCCATCCTGAGATGACATTAGATGTTTCCAGGACGTAAAACTCCAACAACCAACTGTGTAATAGCGGAGGCCATTTCATAGTAAACTGTTTACAAATTCACTAATTTATGACAGCATTTGGAAGATAATTATAGTATTAGTGATTAAAATGTTGTAGTAGCGTTGAGGAGGGAGAGGGGGCACAACGTTATCAATTGGAATATACCCGCACCCGTTTTGAGCCTTAACAAAATATATTGAAAAAATCTTTGAAAAATACACCCCACCCGGCACACAAGGCTTGAGGTAAGTTTGTAGATACCAAGCCACGTCCCTCAGAACGACGTAATTTATTTATGTCCTCCTGTTGCGAACTAAATATTACAAACCAACTTATAGACTAGATATAGGTGAATATTTAGAGCCTCCCATATTGTCAGTCTACTTCGAAAACGCGCACACCCTATATGTATCTAGAACAGAACTGTATAGTCGCAGCATTAAAGTGTGGCCAGTGTGCCTGCATTGAACGTCACCATGGAAGAGTATAGTAGGCGCATCGAAAGAATCTCCAGGCTTTGACTTCTTTTGGGTAAGAGATTGTTTTATCAAAGCATTGAGACAGTTCTAATTTTCAGTGTAGCACATGTGCCTTTTGCTCATTAAAATAAATGGTGGTGATGATATGTGGTGGTCAGTACCTTAATGGAGCCGTCCACACCATCCCCTGGTGTATGCATCAGGAACTTTAAATTCTGTAAATAAATGTAATGTGACTTAACTGGAAGAGCAGTGCTCAGACGCTAAAAAAGAAAAAATGTGAAATCGATTCCTTACCAAATTGATATATGTCGCTGCATAGCTTGGCGCCTGGTATTAATAGAGGAGGGTAATGACCGGTTTGCTCAGTATCAGAATAACGTGACTGAGTGGGATATTGGGCTATGGTGCTGGCGGCACACTCTCCCAGTGGGGGCCGCATGGCATGAGTGCGCATTGTCAGAATTCGGTATTCAACTTGATATTAGTGATTACTAGGACATACACCACCCCCACATACAACAACAATCTCAATTAAGCAGCACTATAAAGTATAGTGCATTGCCACTAGACCTTTTATAAGTTACTCTCCGTCCTGATACGACCTCAAATGTTGCTAGGGCATAAACCCCAAATCAGCCTACAGAAACACCAACTAAAATCTAATAGTTTAAGAAATATTTGTTATTTAGCTATCGTCAGTTTGTGATGAGTCCTTGGTACGTACAAGCAAGATCACCACCTCTAAAGGAATGCCGACCAAAGCCCACCCTACCATATGTTAAACAAAAATTAAAGTATATCTATAATGAATGACATTGTTGAAATACAATCCACACATTAAACCATGTATTTCCTTTAGTGTCCACATGTATTACTTCATACTCGTTGTGGTCAC
Source organism: Branchipolynoe longqiensis (assembly GCA_030323885.1). Lineage (NCBI taxonomy): Eukaryota > Metazoa > Annelida > Polychaeta > Phyllodocida > Polynoidae > Branchipolynoe > Branchipolynoe longqiensis. The sequence goes on from CM059191.1 coordinate 24,568,141, forward strand.
ATGTCCTGGTGAGGCTGGTTGTTGGAGTTTTATGTCCTGGCGACATCTAAGGCCATATCAGGATGGGTACCGACTTGTGTGAGTGCACTCATGGTGACTTTATAGTGTTGCCCCATTAGGAAATCAGGATGCTGGCACCATGATCCGATATCCCACTTAGTCACATTATCCTGATATTGAGCTAACCAGTGCTTGCCCTATCATATTAATGCGAGCACCAGGCTAGGAAGTAACAAGTATTAATTTTGTAAGTCATTGGTTTGACTCAACTGGGAACCAAACTCCTGATCTCCCGATCTCCCGATCTCCCGCACGCGAGGCCCGCGCTCTACAGCTTCGGCCACCAAGCCCAGTCCCTGGTGAGATTTCTCTCTGTGTCTTGATACCTGGGGGAGACCTGAGGTTGTCACAAGAATATTCTCCAATTGAAGATTAGCTGACACAGGCAGCTGTTGACAAATATATGGATGGTGCACGTTCACGCAAGCCGCGCCTGGAATAAAATATGTATAGCACATATGGATTTTACATGCACTATGGAGCACTCGACGCATGCTATATGTTTACGTGGTGATGCCTCGCATGTCCATTAGTGTCATCCACTTGGCTGCGGCTTCAAGGTGGAAATGATAAGCAAGGGATTATCTTTAAAAGCCTGAGGTATGTTCCAGTCTTTGTATCGGGAGGCGCTGAGAGATGAGACGGGAAGAAAGTGACGGGAGTGATCTGGAAGGGTCTTGCTAGTGAAATGTTGGAGTTGATGTTGGACTTGCAATGGGATTATGGATCCTTGAGTGGTTGAGGCAGTGTGCATGGGCGTGGCTATATGGATAGAACACATTGTAACATGGCTAAAGCTCGAATCTGTGGTGGTGTAGGCAAGCTATAGTGAAATCAATACAAACAAAGAGAAAGGAAGAGTATAAAGTATAAAGAAGAAGAGAGAGTCAAGCCCTCTTGTTTATTATTTATATGGTTACATAGGTTCATTGTAGAGTATCACCCCACCCCTTTCCCCCAATGGAAAACAAGCATTTCTGGTCCCCATGGGTACCAGTGGTCTGGCCACCAACACCAAGCTGAATGGCCCCATGGGCACCACCAACCTTGACCCTTGAGTGTGGTGATCACTATCCTAGCAGAGCGGGTAGGCCCTGAAGGCCCTCACACCAAGACCTGCCAGCACCACTATATGTCTATTTACATCCTACTCATGCACCACCAGCTCTTACATATATATATGAAGAGTTAAGGCGCAAAACCACGTAAATGCCAATCCACAAATGGAGATAAACGTTGGAACCAAACCTACAAACATTATTTTGTGTTTATTCCTATTTCTTTTAGACATACATGTGCCTGGTCACGTACACCGATCAGTAATAGAACATTTGCAGTCCCCCCTATGCCGAATATCGGAATATTTTACAACATGGTGTACACGAGGAGCAAGACTGGATGAGAGTGAGTGATTAGGGGGTTTTCATCCTTTCAACATCTTACGCCATGTCGTGGTGGATATGGATCTCTGCCGGCGTTATAGTGCCATGCTAGTGGTGATACCACACCGCAGGCACCTTGACCGGATATCTCATTGGATCATATTATCCTGACACTGAGCCAGCCAGGCATTGTCCTATCCTAGCAAATGCTAGCGCCAGGCAAGGTAGCGACGAGTACCAATTTTGTACGCCATTGCTTTGACTCGGCCTGGGATCGAACCCATGGGAAGGCGTAGAAACCCCAGGAGTAGAGAGGAGTGTTGATTGGTTGAGGCTGTAAACGGCCTCCGTCTGGGGGAGACGCGGGGTAGAGAGGCTGGAGGTGGGGGGGGGGGGTAGTGTTGTGTTGAGTTGAGTCACACCCGGGCCATGCTCATCACCCCCTGTCAGTGCGCATGCGCCTAACAATGCGCCGTGATGAAGGCGGGGGCGACATCCTGCAGGGTTCTGAGCGACCCGGAGTCAGGGCCTCGCTACCGAACCAATAACAAACCAGCACCCAGCCCAACACTCAGAGTGCGTCATTACAGCTGCCCGCAACACAGGCGGCCATATGTATATCACGTATATATATCACGTATATATATTACATATATATCATATATATATATATCACTGCCCTACACAATCAAATGAGGCTTCGCCCTCTGTGAGAAAATGGAGAGAGGATCACCTGCAATAGAAAAGGCGTCGTTGGTTCTGTTTGTTTATTGGTCTGCACCTTCATATTATTATATTTGTGGTGGAGTTTCCTCCCATTGCAAAACCTAAAGCAGTGGGGATGAATAATATCGGATGAGATGTGAGGAGATACGAATATGGTGGGAAGTGATGATGTGATGGGGAGGGATCTAATTGAATCGGCGATGTGATGTGGAAGAATGTTATGTGATGCAATGTAGTGGGATGTAATGATATATAGTGGGATGTAATGGGATGTAGTGGGGTGTAATGGGATGTGATATGTTGGGATGTAATTTTTAAAATATATATATATATATTTTATTTTTTTTATTGAGAGCAAAAGAATGCTAATACATGGAATTGTAGAGTATCAAGGTCACTTATGCAACCTGAGTCGTGATGCCGTGCAATCCAGGCCATGTGGCACTTAGAACTACTTACATCTCAAATTAAGTGATTTGTGAATTTTATGGAAGATGAGATGGGTGATATGAGGCAAGAGAGAAAACAAACAAAAAACAAAAACAAAAAACATACACAAAAACACCTGAACCGCAATAGTTGTACAAATAGCAATTTGATGTTCTAAGAAATAGTACATAGCAGTCCAGATTAACAACTTCAATAAATAAAAAAAGTACATACAAGTCTTTGCTAATTTTATTTTTTTTGGTAAATATTGTTATTCATCTGAATACATATTTTGTCAGCGCCGGGGCACTGGTCTTCCAGCCGTCGGAGTGGTCGCATTTCATCTGTACATAGTGGAAGTGGAATATGTTGCATTGTGTGCAGCACAACCCATTCTGAACATAAAAGAAAGTGGGGGAGCAGCCTATGCTGCATAGTGTACAGCATATGTACTGAACATAGTGCAAGGTATCTATATGCATCAAGATAGAGTGTGCAGTAATGTACACTAGTGGTTAAATCATATGCTGTGTGTGTATATCAGTTAGATTTGGTTTTAATAACGGTTAGTCTTGATCCATACAAGGAATGTAGTAATTGTTAGGCACATTTATAAACAAATGCTTGGAGTAAGTCTTGAATGCATCATAAGTGGGTAAGGTCTGAGCTGCAAAGGACATGTAATTCCAGATTTTGGACCCCATAAAAAGTAGGTGATGTAGAGGATTGTAATAGGATGTAATGGGATGCAGTTGGGTGTATTGGGATGTATATGGTTGTAATGGGGTGTAGTGGGATGCAATGGGATGTAGTGGAATGTAATGGGATGTAGTGGGTACAATGCGATGCATCTGGTTGTAATGGGATGTGATTGGATGTAATTGGCTACAGTGTGATGTAATGAGATGTAGTGTGATGAAAATTGTAATGATATGGAATGTAATTGGATGTAGTGGGATGTAATAGGTTGCGATGGGAACAGAGTGTGGAATGTGATTAGAAGGGATGAGATGTAATGGGATGTTATGAGAGGTGGTACTAAAGAATAAGAAGTGAAGGGATGTAATTGATCGAAAGACATGAGATAAGATTGGATGTAATGGGATGAGATTAGAAGTGGTGAGATGTGATGGGATGTAATGGGCTGGGATGAGAAGTGGTGAGATATGATGGGATGTTATGGGCTGGGATGAGAAGTGGTGAGATATGATGGGATTTAACACATATACTAGTAGTAGCGGGATACATGTTCTTTTTTTAACAAGGATTTCTTTGTTTGTTATTGATTTACGTCCTAGCAACATCAAAGGTCATATCAGGACGGGTTTTTAACAAGGAATTCCCACACGGATGCACTAACTCACATCGCCTCGCAGTATATTTGAACTTTAAGACACGACAGTACACATCCACCATATCGGTTTGCAAAGTCCGTCTTTTTATGCTGAATCTATTTTTTTTTAATAAACAGAACCGGTCGCACATCAGCCACTCAGTGCGAATAAACATCACCTGCCAAGTGCTCTCCTCCCGCCGCACATGCGCGCGCATAAGTTTGCGACATAATAGGCAAGCGCCAGGCTTAATGCATAGTCGGGCGGTAACATTGAAACTAATGAAGTTAACTTTGATATTGATTGACGTCGCGCAGACACTCTGGTTCAGGTCCGCCTCGCGTCGTCCCGAGGATAATTGTGTAAGGAGCGCCGTGACTGATGTTGTCCCAGGTGGGGGTCGGCGAGGCGCATGCGCGCGCCAATGAGCGTCCGGAGAAAAGGCGAATCGGCCGCGGCGCCCCCATCCGGGGGCGCTACCTGGTGGACGGCGGCGGCCTGTGTCAAGCTAATAGGTCCCGCGGGAGTGTGGGCATACAACGGCCGGGGCGAGGTGTGAGGGTGGCGGGGTAGGGGCGGGGCGGGGCCGCGGGCGGGGATCAGGGATGTTACCGGGGAGATAACGCTGCGGCTGCGGGGATAGGGAGGGGGAAGGGGGAGGGGGAAGGGGGTGGATTGGAGCGGGTTTACAGGGACTGATGGGGGTGAGCCGGTGATGTGCGTGCTGTGGTGAATGGAAGTTGGGGTCGGGGTGGGGTGGGGTGGGGTGATTGTGGGGAGAATTAGGGCGGGACGTGGGGGTGGTTTTGTGAGGGGTGGACTGACTGGATGGTGATGTCGTTAATCGGGTGGACGGAATGTGTGGAGCGGGAATTAGGAGGAGGGTTTAATGTGTGGGTATAATCGGTTTATGGCGTAGTCATTATGTGTGCGAGTCGAGTGGAACAAGAATGGGTATAGCGATGATAAAGTTCAGCAATAGCTTGTGCGATTTAGCTTAACGTTGCATAGTCCGATGGTTTTGAGTTTCTGCCATGTGTCTTAGATAATTATAATCATAATAATATATTCTGTATTAGTTTAGAGTAAATCTTATGTTAAAGGGTTGACCTTAGTGATTTTTAAAGTGAAAGTTAAAAACGAACAAATTTTTACTAGTTTTAGTGCACACCGAAATTCTGGAAATGGGCTTTGTTTACAGCTGTCGAGCATAGCATGAGTATCTCAGTTGGATATGTAGGGCAATATCTAGTTATGTCTTTTGGTTTTGCAAATATTATGATTTCATTTGACTATGCAGTTTAAAGGTGAAAAGCTGCATAGTCCGATAAAATCGTCAAATTTTCAAAACCAAAACACTTATATATCTACTTTTTTTGTGTTAAATATGTTTATTCTGCTGAATAAGTCTTTTGTCAGTGCTGAAGCACGGGTCTTGCATCCATTTTTCAATTCAGGGTTATTTACACAAAAGGTATATAGAATAAGGTATAGAATAACTGTTGAATACACAATTTGCAGCATGTAGCGCAATGAAATTCTGTAACCCAAAATTTCCATAGAAATAAGGTAACAGTAGTATGATATAATTAGATCAATAATAGTTAGATCAATGTGAGTATTTACATAGTATATGAATGTACATATCCACCTTAAATACTAGTGCATTTATTAAGTATTTGTTGTTACATACAATAGCATACCAATTCATCAATAGAACTTATTTAGGCTGAAGCCTACAAAGTTAGAGTTTTGACAAGCAGCAAACATTAATTTTGCATGTCTACACCTAAAATGTCTCATAAGAGAGTCATTTTGAAACAAAGATACTACAAATTAAAGTAAGGTCGATTATAGCGATCAACATAATAAATTTACCTGAGAAAATGACAAGAACTCAAAATGATCAGACTAGTTAACTTTAAATATATGCGTGTAGAGTCCAGAGGGACACGTGACGTGATGTGACGTCACGTGGGGCGTTAAAGGTGCAGTTCCATGCGGAGTATCAAGGCGTCCGAGTGGCGCCAGTTCCGGTTCCGGCCCGCCACCATCGGACCATGCGCAGTTAACTGGTTACCGACATGGGACGCCCTAAGACGTGCTGTCAGACAGGTACCGGGTCAGCCTGTGCCTGACGCCGGCAGATTTATGCAGACAACCATTCCCTGCGTCTGCACACAACTTCCCCCGCCAGGCGGCACCACCAACCACCGCGCCACTATCGCGCCCCGCCAGCGAAATGCGCCCGCTTTTTGTGTGCACAGAGTACGGTCCCGAAATACAAGATCCACTTGTATACTGACGGCGCCGGCGCCTCCCTGCCCCAGTGACTGCCCCAAAGAGCAGGCAATGTCCTCCGGAGTCACCGGCGTATATATGACTATGAGGCCGGGTGGGCGCGGGTGATGGACAGTGGCACGGACGAGACGGAAGTGCGCCCATCGGTAAAGCGCGGGAGGTGCGAGGTGTTGGCTGGGAAAGTGGGTGGGTAGTCGGGGGGAATTGAAGCGAAAGGGGGAGCGGGTGGGGATGGTTGGGGGAGGAGATGAAGGGAGGGATGGAGAGGGGGTGTAACTTGTAAGGGAGGGGAGGGGGGGGGGAAATGGACGGAAAGGGGAAGCGGGAGGGAAAGGGGAGGAGGTGAAGGGAGGGTTGCGGAGGTAGAGGGTGTGTACTGGAGGGGAGGGGAATGGGGAGGAGGGGAGGGGGAAGGAAGAAGATGGGAAGGGGATAGAAAGGGGATGAACAGGGGAAAAGTGTTAGAAGGGTGGCGAGGAAAGGAGAGGAGAAGGAGAAGGGGAGAGGAGATGGAGAAAGAGTGTGTGGGAGAACAGACATGGGAAGAGGAAGGGATGGAGGGAACACAAAGGAGGTCTGAGAGGCACAAAAGCAATGGCTCTCTTTACCAGGCGGGGCGGGGGTGGCGATGACTTGGCTAAGAGGCGCTGGCGCTGGCCCTGCACCGGGCGTGAAATTCATATTCATACGCGCATTTATCTGCGCACCGAGTTGAGAACGGTGCGTGTGAATTTGCCGCTCAACTGAACAAATGCGACCACGGAGTTGAGTATTGACCGGCGCGACATGGCGCCGGACCCCGCAGCGCTATCTACCCGCCAACCGCCCCCCGCCACCCCCCACCCCCGACTCCTCCCACTACCCACCACGCCCCCCCCCCCCCCCCCACGGCGCCTGCGCACAGGCTTCCGCCACCAGATATCGAAGCGCGTCGCCTTGAGTGCCGCTACTGCCATTTCATATGAGAAAGAACCATACAGCCTTCATAGTAGAAATGGCTCTAGGGCCATTTGGGAGAGCGGGCGGGTGGTAGTTTCATAATGGGGGAGTTTTGGTGGGAAGAGTCGGCGGAGGAGAAGGGAGGGGAGGAGCGGAGGAGGAGAGGGTGGGAGGGAGGGTGGGCGGAAGAGGATGAGGGGGAGAGGCGCCTATTGGGCCGGTCCGGTGGCCGGGTGTGTGCCAGTGTAGCTGTGGGTAGGTAAATATGTACAGGAACGCGTAAACAGATAATCATGGCACGGGAGTAGCGTTTTCACACAAGCCCTGGCCCGTACTTCTCTCCCATCAATTCTCCTGAGACCTATCTATATTTACACTTGTATATATATGTATGTATATATACATATATATATGCATTATATATACATTATATATGTATATGTGTAAATATAAATACATGTAAACTTGTTTGTTTGTTAGGGTTTGCATAATGTATTATACAGGATATATATGTATATACAGTAAATCCTCCCTAATCGACCATCTTCTCAGATTGACCACTCCCCGATATCGATCGCTTTATTTGGGTCCCAACAATACCATTGTAACCATATTCTAACTCCCTAAACCGACCACCACCCTGAATGGACCACTTATAGTCGGTCCCAAGGGCGGTCGATTTAGAGAGATTTTACTGTATATATATATATATTGTTGTTGTACTAACCGACTATTACTTTTCTAGATTTGCTAAACCCAGATAAAAGTGCTCAACTATATATTATTATATATGCAAAATTGCACATTCACACATATATTCATATGTGTGATATATAATGAAATTAAACCAGTATAAATAAATTATATGTTCATCTCTCAGTTATATTCAATCTTAGCCAGAAACTATTACCTCAATTATAATAATCCCTATTACTCACATACATTATATAAGGGTTAATTCCTCCATTTTCTCATTCGGCACTACCCGCAAATGGTACATTTGCACCTATCGCCACTCTATATATAAATATATATATATATAACATAGGCATATGTAAATATATGTGTATCTGCATATTAAATGCAGTTAAAATGTGACCGTCCAAACGAGACTATAGGCGATAATGGTCAGACACAGCTGGGATACAGTGCTTAGAGCCCTTCACAGGTGGCGCCAGTGTGACCAATACTGTACTAGACAGGGCCACTTAGATAGGATATAGTGAGTATACTATAATATAGTGCACTGAAGATAGATAATATCCTTGTTTATATTCCCATAATAGATCATAGAGCACATAAATAAATATGAACCTATGTATCTCTATGCATGCATATATTGTGTGCATCTTAAATATACGGATACAATAAATAGACGTATACAATTCATAGTATGCAATAGGCCTGCTCACATACACTGTATGTATGTTTATATACACATAGACCTAATACATGTATATCATGTATTAGGTATATGTTTATATACATATGCGTGGCTTATATATAAGTTATTATACATATGCATACATGTATACAATTTGTAACTCTATGCATATGCTTACATATATATATGGATACCATGTATAGGTCTATATATATATAAACATACATACAGTGTATGTGAGCAGGCCTATTCGACCACTGACTGAATCAACACAGGCCCTGATCGATGCTAAAAGTCCACCAAGTATATGACTGGGAGATGACGTAAAGTGGCGTCGCGGGAAGCCGCTATCTCTAAGTGGGATCCCTTCCTTGCGCGACGGTGGCGCGCCCAGCGGACCCCAGTCGCACTGGGGCCTGCCGCCGCCCTTCCACCCACTGCGGGGCAATTCGCCTCCCTTTCTCCCTGGCCCCGCACTCCCCTCCCCACGCACGCCCCTCCCTGTCCCCTCCCGCCTCAGCCAGTTCGCTACATATCGTAGCCCTTGGGATGCCGGGCAAACGCCAGAGGAAAGCCTTTAAAAGTACAATAAATCGAGACGATAGCTGTACTCCTCCTCCTCCCCGGCTTGTGCCCGTGCCCTGTCGAATATCGATCCGCGTCCCCCTTATTGACCCCGGGGATTTACTTTCCCCGCCAGAAGCGCGCAGGCGACATTTGGTTTGTCGGGGGTCGCTGGTGGCCCAGCGGTGTCCGGTTATTGGGTTGTGCATGCTTGGACCAAGATTGCCCTGTCTCACCAATAAATTCCGCGGTATCCATGTCTCAGATTTGCCCTCTCTCCTTTCCTCTTATAGTACCCCGCTCTCCTAACCACCCCGTCCCACCCCACCCACCCCCCGCGGACGCGGCGGCCGAATCGGTAGAGCGCAGACTACCCGTGCGGACGGTCGGGAGTTCGATTCCCGGTCGAGCCAAACCAATTACTTAAAAAGTGATACTTGCCACTTCCCAGCCTGGTGCTAGGAATTATTATAGAATAGGGCAAGGACTGGTTAGCTCCGTGTCAGGATAATGTGACTGAGTGGGATATCAGGTCACTGTGCCAGTGGCCTGGTCACACAGTGGGGCAGCACTATAAAGTCGCCATGAGGGTGCACAGTCAGAAGTCGGTATCCAAAGTTTGTTTTATTTAAAGTCGCCTCCAGCGCAAATTGAACAAGTCCGTACCCGTCCTGATATGGCCTTAGATGGTGCAAGGACGTAAACCTCCAATACCCAACTGACCAATCTAATCCCCCCCCCCCCCCACTCACGTACCACATACCACTCCCCACCCTTCCTCCACCCCCACCATCCCTTCACCCCTACCATCCCTGCACCCCTACCACCCATTCACCCCCACCCTCCACCCCCATGTCTCCCAGGCCCATCCACACACGCCGTACCCCCAACAGCTGACGGACCATAGAACCGTGCGGTCGGGCAGCGCTGGTCGTCTTGAAAGGGGCTCCATTTTCCAACCGGATGCGCATGCTCCACCGGTCAGCGCAGGTTTCGCTTGTCCCCGGCCGCGGTATGTATCACAATAAAGCTACACACTCCGGAGGCAGCCAGCCGGCTGCACATAAAACCAAAGATTGCCACTTCCGCACACAGCTGCTCGTCCCTCAGCCATGGCTCTTGGCTCTTGGCTCTTTGCTCTTGGCTCTTGGCTCTTGGCTCTTGGCTCTTGGCTCTTGGCTCTTGGCTCTTGGCTCTTGGCTCTTGGCTCTTGGCTCTTGGCTCCTTATTGGCTCTTGGCTCACGGCTATTGCCTCTTTAATCTTGGCTCCTTATTGGCTTTTGGCTCTTGCTTGCAGGGAAAGTTTCTGCGTGTTGACTTTTTGGGGGGGGGGGGGTATTAGTTGTGGGTATTCTTTGCTGGTATCAACGGTTGCCCTCATGCGGCCTCAAGTTGGTCGCCGAGGACCGGGTACTTTATCCTGTATACACGCACCAACTCCTGTGCCACCGGGGTAATATAGCGACCCACAGTTATAGACAATTGTGGGCCCCGTGGGACATGGTCTGCTCCACCGACGGTAAACAACATTCGCATACATATATGTATATATATGTATGTGTATATATGTATATATGTGTGTATATATATATAGCAAGAGAACCTATTGATCATTTATATATATGTGTGTACAAAATCCTCCGGTGCGACTGACACTGGTCTACGTCTGGTGGATGAGAGGAGGACTAAGGTGGAGCCACCGGTACAGTGTTCGGTCTTACGGAATATAACAATAATGATAATAATTCCCTTATGTGTCTTTATACTCGCATAATTCGTTATACATCACATTTATGTGTATATGTAGGCTATGTATATATATATATATATATATATATATATATAGCAAGAGAACCTTCAGATCATTGATATATATGTGATGTATAAAAGTTATGCGAGGGAAGATTCCCTACATTGGTCACCCATATGTTGTGTACATATTTCTGGTAACCTCAAAAATAAAAACAATATACAGCATTTGATATATATAGACTAACTACATGATATGCGGCACCATATATGGATCTCTACCACATTACACACATACACACCTATAATATATTTCAGCGGTACTGTGAGTGGTCGTCACAGTGTGCAGGGGTGGTGGCGACACCATCGGGGCTGGGGTTGGGGAGGATGGAGCAGTAGCTGACTAGGGCAGATTCCATCAGTCCATGACACTGAGTGAGTGATGGGAGGAAAGGACGGATATTCCGGGTTATTATACTTGTATAAGACTCCCCTACGAAATGACAAGGGAGACCAGCAGATTGGGTTGGTTTGTTTATTTGACTCTGGGCTGAGCGATAAATGCCCTACCTAATTCAACCAAAAAGCAAAAAACGGGCAGCAACTGACGAATCAAATACAGCAAGAAGCGTCGGAAGCCGTTGGGCCCAGTAGGTCCGCAGCAAAGCGGCTGGACGATGGCGGTTCATTAATAATATACTCTCATGAATCGCCTACTAAATAATTCAATAATTCTCTGAGCGTTTATATGGATATAATAGATTATATATAATATAATTTTTATACAGCACATATATATCTATATGTATATATAATTTATAATATATATAGCACATATATACACCTATACCACACACTACCGATGACAAATTCGATTGAAATGATCGAAAATGCAATAATTACCAGATTTCCCTTTCCTTAAGTGGGTCTCCACACCCTAAGTACTCCCACTCGCACGCCATATAACATGGTCTGTTCTTACCTGGGTGGCGTGAAATCAACATCAATCACTTACTCAATTAGAATTTAGAGACGCACTTACATTAACGACACTCGGAACACTTCTGATTCTAATCTGTAAACAGAGCCTTTCTACACTGCACACAAATGGGCAATCAGTTTTCGGCCAGCCTTCTGCGATATGTCGACTGAGTCGTGGCTGTGTACGGAGACGCATTTCGTTAGCGCCGTGTCATTACAACTGTGATTATAGCCCTACCATGTCGGCCATTGACTTTGGAGGGGCATATTTCCTTGTCTCACTCGCACCCATCGACCACCCGGCTGTGCTAAGTGGCAGTGCCGGGTTCCTCGGCAGACAGCTGCCATTGGAGTGGATTCATTTCATTTAATTTTATTTCTAATTGGATGAAGCGAGTGACTCCAGGCAGGGATCGAGTGAGGTTGTTTATCTCCCTTCATTTGAAAACATTTGAAACTACCCTTTTAATTATTAAAAAAAACAAATATATACATATATATTGTTTTTTAATGTTAGCATCAATTGACTAAAGCTGCATAGTCTGGTGAAATCATTCCACTTTTTAAAATCAAAACATTTATTTAGATCGGATTCGACATATCCTGCTTAGATATTGGTGCACTTATTAAACACATGTCTTGCTACATAGAAGGGAATACTAGGTCAATTTAACAGGACATGTTACTACTGAAGCATATGGTGTCAGAATGTTAATGTATACACCAACATTAATTTGGCAAGTTTTCACTGCAAATAGCTGAAAGTGTCTTATATTGCTGAGTAATTTGTAAAGTAAAGTGTTTATGGTTTAAAAATAAAGATAGTTCATCAGACTATGCAGCTTTTATACACTGTTTGGCACATATACAATTTATATTTATTAGCAGTGAATGATATATATATATATATATATATATATACATTTATAGATATATATATAAAATGGGTATGTATTTACATATATTTATATATTTTTACATATATATATATATATGCTAGTCGGAGCGATCCAGATATATATAGCCATATTTAGTTAGCTAATAGCTGCCTCCGACTGAGTGGCGAAAGCAGCCCCTCCCCCCCCCCCCGAGGTGGAGGGGGGCGAGGTGCATGCTGGGGGGGGGGGGGGGAACCACTACAGAGTTTATTACCCGCGATAAAGGGGTTTATCGCTATCCATATATATATACATATGTATGTACTACATAGAGAAGTATGGAAGACCAAACTCCCGGCTCCTTTTACTTTCAGATGAGGGGTTATCAAGTTGATCAAATATCGGTGGCTGACATTTGTGATCCTTCAATGCTGCCACCTGGTGTTAGCTATTAAGTATTATTATCGCCAGGATCGCTTTCCTCCTATATAGCGAGTTATTTTAAGTAGCCACTTAAATATACTCGTAATGTTTAAAAAGGAACACAGCATTTGTATAGAAACTAGCTGTTGTCAATGACATAGGTGGGGCCAGCAGGGGTCCGGGTAGCGCGGCGCCTCCTGGTGTCTACGGCGGTACTATTGGCCCCTTGGGGGCGCTAAACACTGGTATAGTGGGGACTCGCAGAACTAACCGGGCAGCAAAGCAACTTTGTTAATAATACTCGCATATTCAAATATATGACCCATGATCTTCCCGCCAGAGGGCCTGTTCATGCCTCAAATGGCAATACACTTTTTGTGGCAATGTCAGCGTGTTTTCTTTTGGTAAATGAATTTGATTCATTTATGTCTTTTGTCGAGTGCCGTAGCACTGGTCTTCCGACCTTAAGTGTTACAGGTGCATAGGTATTTACACAAATCTTTGTACATGGTTTATATAGTAAATTGAAGTGTGAAGTAAATTCTGAAATTAAAGTCTACACCCTGTATATAGGATATATATGTCGCGTAGATTAGTTGGTTATTGGATCTTTACCTCTTAGCAACACCTAAGGTCATATCAGGACGGGTACCGACTTGTGACAGTGTGCACTCATTACCTGATATCCAACTCAGTCACATTATCCTGCCACTGAACCAATCAGTTCTTGCCCTATCCTAATTATGACGAGCGCCCGGCTAGGAAGCGACACGTACACATTTTTAAGTCATTGGTTTTACTCCCCCAGGGTTCCCGTAAGTTCCAATCCCATGATCTACCAAGTAAAGCAGACGCCCTGTAGAAGGTAGTTGGTTGGTTGTTGGGGTTTTACATCCTGGCAACATCATTGGTTTGACTCGACCAGGGTCTGAACGTGTCAGTTCGAATCCCACGATCTACCAAAACGAGAGACGGATGCTAAACTCATTCAGCCATCCCATCTAGTATATGTCGGGTAGATGTCATTTGGTTAAGCATATATGTATTACTCGCGAGTGCTTATCCGCCTCGTGATGGTGATTGTGCGGCCCGTGGACTCTGCTAATTGGAGTGCTGTTTGAACTCCAGTCTGCCTGATGGACTGTTATAGTCTAACATTACGCCGTAGTTCATACACCTAACAGACCAATTTGGTAATGGATGCTGCTTCATGACAAACTCGCCATTACTGATCCACACTTCTCTAACGGCTCCCACGCTCCACATTATCGGGCCGCGCACTCCCGCCACTTTTAAAGGGCACCTGGCGGATTTTCTTGAAATTAATCACGCCGATATAATCCGCAATAATCGTGAATGCTAGCCTATTTGTACCGGGCTCTAACGAAGTTTAGGTACGCCGCGTCCTGCTGCTTTATCGCAATTGCTTCGATTATTTTGCGGGCGTGTTTTTCTTTTGCCTGCTCTAATTGGTTCCCATAAATGTCGCTGTCATTGCATTGGCACTGTGGGAATGTGAACTTTACGGCGGGTGCTTGCCAGCAACTGTCGGCTGCTAACGACATCACTCTGACACGTTGTTCAGTGCACACATCGCATATCCCAGCCATCGGTGAATGACAACACCGATGCTAAGTGAATTGTCCTCTTTGAGTTTAATTGAATGGGATATATGTTTGCAGTAGGTAAACAGACGGGATGGTCGAATGAGTTGAACATCAATATCCCATTTTGGTAGATCGCGGGATTCAAACTGATAGGTTCAAACCCTGGTCGAGTCAAACCAATGATATTGCCAGGATGTAAAACCCCAACAACCAACCAACCATCTTTTAAGGGCGCCTACTCTACTTGATTCCCATCCATTAGCACTGCAGGAATGTGAACTTTATGGCAGGCGCTTCCCAGCAACCAGCAGCCGCTAACGACATCACTCTGACACATTGTTCAGTACACATATTGCCTGTCCCATCCACTGGTGAAAGACGTCACCGACGCTCAATGAATTGTCATCTTTGAGTTTAATTGAAAGCGATATATGTTTGCAGTAGGTAACCAGACTGGATGGTCAAATGACTTGAGCATCCGTCTCTCGTTTTGGTAAATTGTGGGATTTGAACCGATAGGTTCAAACATTGGTCGAGTCAAATGAATGATGTTGCCAGGACGTAAAACCCCAACAACCAACCATCTTTTAAGGGCACCTGTTCTACTTTGTTCCCATGTATGTCCTTGTTATTGCATTGGCACTGCGGGAATGTGAACTTTGCGGCAGATGCTTACCAGCAACCGGCGGCCGCTAATGACATCACTATGACACATTGTTCACTGCACACATCGCATGTTCCATCCACCGGTGAATGAAGTCACCAACGCTAAGTGAATTGTCCTCTTTGAGTTTAATTGAATGGGATATATGTTCGCAGTAAGTGTGTGTGGGGGTGGGGGTTGAGATACCGGAATGTGGACGATGAAAATGGCATGTCCCGGTTAGGCATCGCTCATCTGGGCCTCCTTGTCCATCAACCGGACGTGGTGACTGAATCGGTAGAGGGCAGGCCTCCCGTGCGGAAGGTCGGGAGTTCAATTCCCGGTAGAGTCAAATCAATGACTTAAAAAATGTATACTTGTCGCTTCCTAGCCAGGTGTTCTGCATTATTAGGATAGGGCAAAGACTGGTTGGCTCAGTGTTAGGGTAATGTAACTGAGTAGGATACCAGGTCATGGTGCTGGTGGCCTGCTCTCCTAG
Organism: Branchipolynoe longqiensis; assembly: GCA_030323885.1. Classification (NCBI taxonomy): domain Eukaryota; kingdom Metazoa; phylum Annelida; class Polychaeta; order Phyllodocida; family Polynoidae; genus Branchipolynoe; species Branchipolynoe longqiensis. The sequence continues at coordinate 24,584,041 of CM059191.1, forward strand.
TGGGGCAAAACTATAAAGGTACCATGTGCGCACACTGTCATATAACATTAGATGTTGCCAGGACGTAAACGTCCAACAACTAACCAACCGTGTCCATTGTCACCAAATGTTGTAGACTGTATCAACAACTTTGACCGAGACGTTGGGTGCTGGTCAGCCACTGGGAAACCAGGCCGCTGGCACCATGACCTGGGATCCCACTCAGTCACATTTTCCTGACACTGAGCAGACCAGTCCTTGCCCTGTCCCAATAATGCCGGGTGCCTGGCTAGGAAGATGAACCAGTAGTGGATCACTGGTTGGAACAGAAACATAGGACCATGGTTTTTGTTAGGATAATAGTGCCATGTCGTGAAGTGCAAGCAACAGAGGGTGTGCACCTCAACCCATGAGGCCGGCTCCAAACGAGGCTGCGTACTTTTTTGTACACGCGGTACGAACAAAGCGGGTCAGCTGACACTTGACGCGTTATGACGTTCTGCGATGACGTATGACCAGCTTCGCCGCCATGATGGCAGCATGACGTTGCGCCCCCTGATGTCGGGTGAGGAAGCTAGATGAAACCGCCGAGCCCTAGCTGAGCTCCTGGGTTACCCGCATCAAATTCGGCTGGTGTACCGGCATAATCAAGGCCTTGCAACCCAACCGGTCGCTCAGAGGTCACTGACCATTTTCAGCGCTTGCAATTGGCACGGTCGGCGACCAGTCGGCGACCAGTCACAAAGTGGTTGCAAAGTGGTCACATAGTCGTTGCCAGTGGTCAAAAGCCGTAGTGTGACTGGGGCTTTATGGCCATGGGTACAGTGCAATGCAATGCAATGCAATGCAATGCTGTGCAGTGTAGTGTAGTGCAATGCAATGCAGTGCACTGCAGTGCAGTGCGGTGCAGTGCGGTGCAGTGCGGTGCAGTGCGGTGCAGTGCGGTGCAGTGCGGTGCAGTGCGGTGCAGTGCGGTGCAGTGCGGTGCAGTGCGGTGCAGTGCAGCTTAGCCTCGCTTTGTAAAGGGGTCTGGCGGCTTTTAGCGCGGATGTGTAGATTTGTGTGTGCGTGGTGGATGCTGGGTAATAGAACACAGCTCGTACTCACGTGACTGCAAGCTTGGCTGTAGTACGCCGGTTTGTGGTGAGCGGCTTCTGGGCGTTCTGGTGTCTCTGGTTTCTGCGTCCGCTTACCGGAATCGGTGCAGTGCAGCTTTCAATGACCGTACAGGGAATTTGCAGATATGTCCAGCATGTGGTTTCTTGCCCTAGTGACATGGTGATATAGTATATGTATGGATATAAGTATGTATGTACTACCACTTTAGCCTATATGTACATATACATATTTCCATATATGTAGATATGTGTATATATATTTAGATATACCTAGATATATCTAGATATATCTAGATATGTCTAGATATATCTAGATGTATCTAGATGTATCTAGATGTATCTAGATATATCCAGATATGTGTAGATATATGTATCTACCTATATATGCATATATTTACATATATCTGCATATATCACATGTACGCATATCTGCAGATATATACATGTAGGCCTACACATACGTACATATATATTCTGTTGCAACTGACGATGATTACAAAGGAGGGTGAAAGGAGCAAATGGCTAGTTTCGTATTGAATAAATGTAAAGGTATTGCAGTGCATGAATGGGAAAATTGAAAGAAGTCGAGAGAACAGTTCGTTGCATAATTCATTTTGCATCACATATATAAATAGGGTTATTTCACAAACAAAGGGTCATTTTCAATAATATTTGCTGCTCACTACAAGATCACGCATATATCCTAATAATATGATCAAATTTAAATTGTGCGTATATTACACAATCTTTAGTATTTTATTCTTTATATAAAAAGAAGAGTGCGGCTAGCCGGAATAAATGGAGGTCTGGTTCTCACTGCGGGATGCGTTAATAATAATGTAGTAGTCTGTACTGACCTCTCAGGCAACGAGCCACATAGACAGGTAGGAATGAGTAGTGTGGTGACATCAGGGAGCCTAGGTGGTGTAATGGTTAGCACACTGGCCTGGAATGCAAATGGATGTGGGTTCGAATCCAGCTCTAGGCACATTATTTCCCATTTTCATCACCCCCATGACACTGACGCCATGACCAGGATCCTGGACAAACTACACACTGTAATATAGTTGTTGTACCTACCCTGTGTATGTATATGTAGGTGCATTGCCTACATGTATGTAATTGTAAGCATTTAAAGACTTACAATTCCAGGGAGAGGAGTGTAGTAGTCTGCACTGACCTCTCAGGCAAGGAGACGCATTGACAGGTAGGCATGGATAGTGTGGTGACATCAGGGAGCCTAGGTGGTGTATGGTTAGCCCACTGGCCCGGAATGCAAAGGGATGTGGGTTCGAGTCCCGCTCAAAGCGCAATATTTCCCATGTTTATCACCCCCACGACAATAATATATGAGCATTTATTGGGGCTTTGAGAATTCAGCTCTGCAGACTGCGGCATTTGACAGTAATACAGTGGTTACTGCAGTGAGCAAACAGAGCCTGTTATGCAGTTTGGAAAATATCCTTATCGACACTGCCTTAGTAGTGAAATAGGACAAGTCTGTATGGCTTCTGACACAACATTATGGGACTACCCTCCGTCTCCCCACCCATTTTTGCTCAAGTATCGACGGCACCTGCCTTCTTGGGGTCACGGGTTTATAAACTTCGGGGGACGGAATACTTAAATTTAGCCATTAAATATTGTGGTGCCATATGATAGGGCGGGATATCACGGGTCTCCCATATGAAATGTGGTGGCTTTTTTTTTTTTTTTTATGTGTGTGATTGTTTATTTACTCTGTCCATAATGAGTAAGTCGCATTGCAGCTTGTTTTCATTGCTGAACAGCAATAGTCTCAGTTTGGTAGTAGCCTTGTCATCTTAGCTGTTAGTAGTTATGTTAGTGTTTTTTGTGTGGTTTTATTTTGGTGCCACATTTGCAACATCTGGGTATATACCAACCCCCTAACCCCTGCGCTAGTGTTAGTAGGGATACTCAGTTTATGCTGTGACTTTAGACTGTGTTCAATAGACGTCTTAGGCACATGGGTAGCTAAGGGCGTGGCAGGTGAATGTGTATAAATATATAGTATGTTGATCGTTAAAATGGACAAAGCTTTGTCCCATATTGCGTAGCACCTTTTGAGACAGTTTCATATATATATTTATGTTCCTCAATGTAATTTTAGATGGCCGAAGTGAATAAAGGAAGATGGGGAAGGGAGAATGGGAAAGAGTGGATGAACACGAAGGGGAGGGAGAGAGGGAGGGATAGACAGAAAGAAAGTGGAAAGAAGGAAAGCGAGGTCAAGTATGGCCGAGAATGGCAGGGAGAAAGGGAGAGCGTGAGGAAACGAAAGGAAGGAAATGAACAGCGGGAGAAGAGGAATGAAAGAGGGAAAGAGGGTAAATATAGGCAGAGAGAGAAAATGAAGGAGGGACGGTTGGTGCGTGGGGAATGGGGGAGAGAGCTAGAGGGGAAATGAAAGCGGGGGAGAGGATAAATAGAGGCAGAGAGTAGAAAGGAGGGACAGAGTGCGAGTGGGAAAGGACAGAGAGGACGAGAGGGAGAGAGAGGGAAGTAGAGAGGGGAAGCGAAGGAGGAAGAGGGGGAAAGAGGAAAGGAGGAAGAGAGAGTGTGAGAGGGAGAGAGAGGAAGGGAATGAGTTGCATCTGTATGCGTTGGATTTCATGGGTCAGTGCAGGCTGGCTTTTTATTAGGAGTATGCCTGTACGCAGGCGGCTCCATAGATTACAGCCGCCAATATGGCCAGCTTATTTCAGCGCATGCGTGCGCATCGAGCCGGGTGCGCAGCCGGATAAACCGGCAGGTGGCGCTGTGCCGCCTTACGCCCCACATAAGCTCCTGTCTGGCGCTGATGCACGCCGTGCGACAGTATGCTGCAGGATCTGCGCTAAGCCAGCACACATTAGGCTTCAAAGGCAAACGGCCTGATGCGCGAGGCCTCTAGCTGCTGAATCGTCCACACTATATACCCTGCCCCTTACCCTCCTGGCCCGACCGCCACGCTAAGTCCGTCCCCCCTTCCCTCACTCCCCTCCCGCCTTCCCTCCCTCCCCTCCCACCTTCCCTCACTCCCTTCCCGCCTTCCCTCACTCCCTTCCCGCCTTCCCTCACTCCCTCCCGCCTTCCCTCACTCCCTTCCCGCCTTCCCTCACTCCCCTCCCGCCTTCCATCACTCCCCTCCCGCCTTCCCTCACTCCCTTCCCGCCTTCCCTCACACTCCCCTCCGCCTTCCATCACTCCCCCTCCGCCTTCCCTCACTCCCCTCCCGCATTCCATCATCCCCTCCCGCCTTCCATCACTCCCCACCCGCCATCCTCACTCCCATTCCCGCCTTCCTCACTCCCCTCCGCTTCCATCACTCCCCCCTCGCCTTCCCTCACCCCTCCCCCTTCCCTCACTCCCCTCCCGCCTTCCCTCCCACTCCCTTCCCGCCGTCCATCACTCCCCTCCCGCCTTCCTCACTCCCCTCCCGCCTTCCATCACTCCCCTCCCCGCCTTCCCTCACTCCCCTCCCCGCCTTCTGTCACTCCCTTCCCCCCTTCCCTCACTCCCCTCCCCCTTCCCTACTTCCCTCCGCATTTCTCCCCCTCCTTCCTCCCCCTCGTTCCCTCCCTCCCTCCTTCCCTCCATCCTTCCTTCCCCCCGTCCTTGCCTCCCTCCTTACCTCGTCCCTCCTTCAGTCCCTTCACACCTTCCTCCATCCGTCTATCCGACCATCATTACGTCTCTACCTCCTCCCTTTCCTATGTCCCTCCTCCCGTTCCTTCCTCCTTCCGCCCTCCCCCACCGTATCTCCTCCCGCCTTCCCTCATTACCTCTATCCCTTCTCCGCTTCCTTTCTCCTATACACCCTCCCTCCTTCCTGCCATCCCCCCTTCTCCCACCTTACCTCCTCCTTCCTTACCTCTTTGCCTTCCCTCCTCCTTTCTTTCATCCTCTGCTCCCGTCTTCCCCTCCTTCATTCCCTCCTTCATTCCCTCCTTCATGCCCTCCTTCATGCCCTCCTTCATTCCCTCCTTCATTCCCTCCTTCATTCCCTCCTTCATTCGCTCCTTCATTCCCTCCTTCATTCCCTCCTTCATTCCCTCCTTCATTCCCTCCTTCATTCCCTCCTTCATTCCCTCCTTCATTCCCTCCTCCATTCGCTCCTTCATTCCCTCCTTCATTCCCTCCTTCATTCCCTCCTTCATGCCCTCCTTCATTCCCTCCTTCATTCCCTCCTTCATTCCCTCCTTCATTCGCTCCTTCATTCCCTCCTTCATTCCCTCCTTCATTCCCTCCTTCATTCCCTCCTTCATTCCCTCCTTCATTCCCTCCTTCATTCCCTCCTTCATTCCCTCCTTCATTCCCTCCTTCATTCCCTCCTTCATTCCCTCCTTCATTCCCTCCTTCATTCCCTCCTTCATTCCCTCCGCTATCTTCCCCCACTCACTCCGTGCACGCCCCCCCCGCCTTCTCTTCCTCCTTCACTCTCACCTCCTGTCCCTGTCGCTCCCTCCCTTCCTTCCTAACACCCACACTATCCTCCTCGCGTTCATAGCCAATTCACTAACCCAGACGCAGCAAAATGGAAAAACGAAAGCCAATCTCTGTATTTATTTTAAACACACCATACTTTTTCCACCCTCTGTCCCTCTCCAACCCTCCCCCCTCTCTCCATTCCCCAGCGCTCGTCCCTCCTAACTAACCATTCCCCATCCGCTATCTCACGCGCAGAAGCGAGACAAAGCAAAAACCAAGATATTAAAAAAGTAAAACAAACTAAACATGCCCCCCCCCCCGCTCACAACATCCACGCGCAATCCGCCGTCAGGCACTGATAGATAGATCTACGGGGCGTTTTTTGTTTTTTCATACTAAAACAAAACTTGCTGTGTTAAAGAGCAACAACAGCCCACGTGGTCAGTGTCCGACTGCGGGGTGCTAGTAGTGGTAACCATGGTGATGCTGCTTCGGGCAGGAGGAAGAGGATGAGGAGAAGGAGGAGATGGCGGCCCATGCCGAGCCGGAGAGACCTTTACCCGACACCTCCAGCAAGGCGGGCAGCGGCCCAACAATTCGATTACGGCCCATTTAGCCCCCATCAAGTCGACTGTAACGCGAGAACGAGGCTCAACGAAGTGGCTCTACACGGGCGGCAATAGCGGGGGTTGGGGTGGGTCGGGTGGGTGGGGGGGGGGGGGGGGTAGAACGATGGAGGTCACTGGGTCCTGCACTGACCGGTTCTGTATGAACAGTGCCTAGGGGGAGGGAGGGGGCAGGGGAAGGGTGAGCGTTGATTGTGTCTGTGTTGAGGCCGTTTTGAATAGGGCAGTATTTGGAGTAAATGTGATAGTCAATGTCCACAGATTTAAAGTTACAGAATTACCTAGTTTTGAGTTTCTGTGGCATTATTTGTATAAAGGCAATTGTGATTGTGGTGAGGTCGTTTTGAATAGGACAGTATTTGGAATAAATGTTATACTTATAGTCAATATCCACAGATTTAAAGTTGCATCATTCCATAGTTTTGAGTTTCTGCCACTTTTCTATTATTTCTTTCTTGAAGATTTATACTGCCTATCATGGATAAGCCTGAATAGACTTGTTTTCACCATTAGACAGTTTGTCGATAGAAAGCCTGAGTCTACACTTTTACCGACCCAAGGGATTTTTAACCTCCCATACCACTGAGACATGGTATGAGAACATTATAATATATATATTAGGTTGATTCTTATAAGTAGTAGTGCTAGCTGTCTTATCTGTGATTCATGTAATTGACGAATATCTGAACTGTGTGCCTAATTAATTTTTGCTCAATATCCAGAATATTTGTAACTCATTTGACTGTCTCGCTGATTGCAGGACACCTGCTTTGTCAGGACAACATTGGTAGGAATTCATAGTTTGTCCTGTAAAAACAGGTACTACTTAATTCTAATTTGCTTTAGTTTTGAATATATATATATATATATATATATATTTAAATTAGAAATAGTTAACTTTGGAGATATCTTAAGGAAAACATAAAACCAAATTTAGTTCAAACATTAAAATGTTGGACAGTATAGACTTGTGTGACTTGCAGCAGTGATGCGTTATTAAATTTATTTAGCATTCCTCCTATAAAGCAATACATTCTAAAAGGTGCAACCAGTGTCTAAGTTATATATATATAATATTAAACCTAAGCGAAGTGCTTTAGTTCAGAAATGTGATGCTTTTATCGGACCCTGCAACTTTGAGTGCGGGCTTGAGTGCGCTGTGACACCGGATGTAGTTGACGGCCATGGGTGGCGTGAGACCGGGACCGGTGTGGAACGGTGTAGGCTTAGATGGTGAAGGTATGGTTATATATTGGGGATAGCATGGCATGAATTATATAGCATGTGAGATTGTAAATAACAGTGGGAAGTAGGGTCCAACATGGTTTAGTGTTTGTGTGATGACAGAGGCGGGTTGTGGTGAGAAGGGGTTCGTGGGTGACGACCAGAGACCTGGTTGTGCCGAGTGATATCAGGGCCTGTATGCAGGAGCCGGTGCTATTCGGTGGTAGCGAGGCAAAATGGTGGTAGTCGGGAATTTCCCAGGTAGCGGCGAAAAATGGCATGCACGAAGCGGTGATAGGCCTAACACCAAAAGCTTACCCGGTGTTACCCTACCCCTGGTAAATAGGAGGTATAGCGAGTTCATTAGGCCCAAATCTATTCAATGCTGTCATATTTAACAGAATTACATACGCAATAAGTGAAATTTTATCAAGTTAACCCTAAATTCAAAGCGTTATTAAGGCTACCGCCGCATTGGCGGCGATATTAATAGTTATATTTTCGAAGCGACGAACGTACAGTAAATAAACCGCTGCCACCGCCAGTATGGAAAGCGACGTCGATGCGGCGGCGGTGGCGGCGATTTGTTTACTTTACATTCGTCGATTCGAACATATTAATATCACCGCCATTGCGGCCGCAGCATTAATATTGCTTCGAATTTAGGGTTAATTTCATGAAATGTCACTTATTGCGTATGTAATTCTGTTAAATATGATAGCATTTAATAGATTTGAGCCTAATATATGGCTACAAATGCAGAGGGATTTCCGAAATCTATAAATAACTTCATGTGTAGCTATAATGTAAGTGTTACGCGCTCCTGCATACGACTTGACACAGTTCCCTACATCGGCAATAGCTAACTGGTAATAGGCTGTAACACCAAAAGCCGCCACCACCGACTCCTGCATACAGGCCCAGGGAGGGGCGTTCCTATTGGCACATTCAAGGCAGGGTGTTACATCATGGAGGGTGAGGTGTGGCTATTGACAAGTATGAGTGGTTATAGGAAGGACGGTACATACTGAATGCACATACACAACATGCACAACACGGACAACACGCATGACATGCACAACCTACACACGATGCACAACATGCACAACATGCACAACAGAACCAACATGTGCAACATGCAGAAAATGCACAACATGTGCAACATGCACAACATGTGCAACATACACAACATGCACAAAATGTGCAACATGCACAACATGCACAACACGCTCAACATGCGCAACATGCGCAACATGTGCAACATGTACAACATGTGGAACATGTGCAACATGTGCAACATGCACAGCATGTGCAGAATGCACAACATGCACAGCATGTGCAGAATGCACAACATGCACATTATGTGCAACATGCACAACAGGTGCAACATGCACCAAATGCATCCCGTGCACCCCATGCACCACATGCACAACACGCACAACATGCACAACATGCACAACATGCACAACCCACACAACATGCACATCATGCACAACATGCACAACATGCACAACATGCACACCATGCACAACATGCACAACATGCATAATATGCACAACATGCGAAACATGCACAACATGCACAACACAACATGCACAATATTAACAATACTCACAATATACACGACATATACAACAAATAAAACATGCAAAACATGCATAGCACAACAGACACAGTATTCACAACACGCACCACATTCACACCTAACACAACATGCACAGCAAACACGCCATGCATAATATATACAGCCTGCACAACACATACAACCTACACCAAACACGCATAGTACATAAACAATATAATCGAACGATTATTTGTACATACATGTAGGTGTGCATAATAGTCTCAGTGAGTGCACGCACTAATTTCAAAGATGCTGAAGGCCAGGCCCGTATGCATGACGTGGTGTTAGCTTACACTTTGTGTGTTTGCACTAACACCGCTCCTTGCATACTGAGTTTTCGCCGCTAACCTAGAAATCCCCGCCAAAACTAGTTTTGGCTCGCTAACACCACGTCATGCATATGGGCCTAGGTATAACTGACATCATTTAGAATCAATCCACTTTCCAAGCTCTCAAGATTTTACTGACTGTATATGCACTAAGTTATTTTCTAATTATATTGACTGATTTCTTTAGTATTTGATTAATTAATTTGACAAGTTTTCTTCGCAGTGAATAGGCCTTTTTTGCATTGGTGGTTTATGCATATTTATATACTAGCTGGATATCAAGTTAAATGATAGCATATTAAAGAACAGTAGAATGTACATGACACAACATGATAACAAAAGGTACTTACATATCCGAAACCACCGTTAGCCGGTTACATACAGTGTGGCCACAGTGACCTAGGCAGTCAAACAATATCTGCGGAATAAATGCGTAAACATGACTATAATATTGATGCTAATTAGATCAAATCATTGCTGGTGATTCTCACTGTGCACTGGCCTTCCTAGAAGTCATTCATACAGGTCGGGAGGTTAGTCATTTGGCAGTTGTATAATTATGTTAGCTGATCAGTTCCTATTATGGGCGATGGTCATTGATGAGGAGCAGGACATATAGAAGAATCAAAGGGGTGGGTGAATGACTTGTTTGTTTGTTGTTGTTTTACGTCCTAGCAACATCTAAGGTCATATCAGGTCGGGTACCGACTTGTCACACTGCGCACTCATGGCGATTTTATAGTGGTGGCCCATTGGAAGACCAGGCCACCAGCACCATGACCTGATATCCCACTCAGTCACATTATATTGACACTGAGCCAACCAGTCCTTGCCCTATCCTGATAATGCCGAGTGCCTGGCTAGGAAGCGACAAGTATCAATTTTAAAGTCATTGGATTGACTCAACCAGGGTTTGAACCCACGGTGAATGACTTGGTATGGTACTAGTTCTATTCCACAGAACGGAAGAAACCCTTCTCGCAGATGGTTGTTGGGTGGTTGGTAGAGTTTTACGTCCTGGCAACAATGTCATATCAGGACGGGTACCGACTTGGGACAGTGCACACTCATGGCGATACCCAACTCAATCACATTATCCTGACACCAAGCAAACCAGTCCTTGCCCTATCCTAATAATGCTGAACACCTGGCTAGGAAGCGACAATTATCAATGTTGTAAGTCATTGGTTTGACTCGACCGATAATTGTCCAACTCCCGATCTTCCACACGAGAGGCCTGCGCTCTACCTATTCGGCTACCGCGTCCGGTCCCCTCTCACAGAGTTACACGTGTGCAATTAGGAGCCGTACGCAGCGACAACAGGTAGTTAGTTCTCTCTATTGCCAATAGGTGGGGGGGGGGGGCTGTACAAATGGGCTGCGCACGGTGCTAATATGCCGATTATACATGCTGACAGAGCTGTGTTAATGAAGTGTGACAGCGCAGGGTGATTGCCTCCCGGATGCAGTGTGCAGTGTGCGCGCCACCAGGTGATGGTACCACGTCTTTGTCTTATTGAGACAATGACGCCGACGCTGGCCATGTTGATTAGTGAGTAGGCAGCCGCACGCCCCCGGGTCTGAGACAAAAGGGTTTCTTGAACAGAAAACATAATGACAGCAAATGGAGTATATATGCTTAAAAGTTAAAGCCACCGGCCCGGAACATGGATACTGTGTATTGAATTATAAAACGCACACGCTGAATATTAAAGTTTCACAGTCGGCTGGTTTTGAGTTTCTATGGTTTTCTGAGATGCATGTACATTATAGGTCGATAGGTATGTTATATTTTAGTTTGGTTTGAAGTAACTTATTCTACCTTGCTACCTTCGGATATATTTCAAGTGAAAACATGGCAAATTGATTTCTTAATGTATGTCAACATTCTGATACTATATGCTTCAGCAGTAACAGGATATATGCGTTGGTTGTTGACATTGTTAGTCCTGGCAACATCTAAGGTTATTGTCCGATGGAGTCTCTGAATGAACATTGCTTACCTCAGTTTGCATGTCAGCGGTCTGAAGAAATAATCAGGTCCAACATTAAGGCAACAAGGAGTTTTGTGAATGACTTTCTTTACCATTCTAGTTCTTCTGGTCAATATCAACTGAAATTTGGCACCCCCCCCCCCCCGCCATTGAAAACCATACATGAATCATATCAGACTGGACAGTCTAATATCAGTTGTATCGGATTGTTCAAGGCGCTGTGCAATGCAATGGGTATCGCTATAGCGAATGTGTTATCCATACAGGCGAAATTTCAATCGTGGACAATTGGTCTTCCTCATTCCACTGCTCCTTGCCCTATCCTAGTAATGCCATGCGCCAGGCTATTTAGATTTATTTCTCTTGGTTTCTCTGGACAATTAGTCTTCCTCATTCCACTGCACCTTACCCTATCGTAGTAATGTCGATTACGATGCTACGCGTATCAATGCTGCGTAAGTGAATGGTTTCAATCGACCAAGGTTCGAACCCCGCGAGCTGCTACCCGGGAGGTGGGAGCTCAACTCATTCAGCCAGCACGACTGATATGTTAGACAGATAATGGAGCGTGTGTAAAGGGGTATGCCTACACCGCTGCACATCACATGCCTTAGAAGCATTTTAATAATTGCACATCATCATCTTCATCTTCTTCACCGTCATCATGCACCGCCGACATGGTATTTGCCGCAATTAGGGAAAGCCACGGTGGTGGTCGGTGTGTGTGTGTGTGTGTGTACAGGGGGGGATGTACAGGGGGGGTGTACAGGGGGTGACTTCGCTGTCACTGACAGGCCTGAACGGATCGCAATTGATTCTAAAAAACATAATCGGGCGGACTCGGCTGTGGACAGGGTGGGGAAAGAGTGGGGGAAAGGGGGGAGGGGAGGCACGGAGGAGGGTACGGGGAGGGGGAAGGGGATGTAAATGGTGGTGGGGGAAGGGGCAAGGGAGGCACGGGGAAGGGTGGGGGAGGGGGGGAGGGGAGGCCGGGGAGGGGAGGCAAGTTGGGTGTGGGGAAGGGGGGAGGCAAGAGGAGGATGGGGATATAAGGGGGAGGGTTGGGGAAGGGGAGGAGAGGCAAAGGGGAGGGTTGGGGAAGGGAGGGGGGGAGGCAAGGGGGAGGGATCGGAGAACGGGGGATGGTGGGGAAGGGGGAAGGGGAGGCAAGGGGGAGAGGGTTGGGGAAAGGGAGGCAAAGGGGGGAGGTGGGAAAGGGAGGCAAAGGGGGGGGGTCATCAAAGGGTGAGGGTGGGGGAAGGTTAAGTGGAGGCTAGGGGAGGGTGGGGGGAAGGGGGTAGGGGGAAGGGGAGACAACGGGGAGGGTATGGAAAGGGGGTAGGGTGGGGGGAAGTTTAAATGGAGGGAATGGAGGGCAAGGGGAGGGTGAGGGATAGTGAGGCAAGAGGGAGGGTGGGGGAAGGAGGGCGGTGTGGGGAGGGGAAGGGGAGGCAATGGGGATTGAGCGGAGGAGGGGGGGGGGGGGTCTTGAAGGGGAGGCCAGCGGAAGGGGGGAGGGGGAAATGAAGGACGATGCAAGGGAATGGGAGGGAGTGGAGGGGAAGGAATAAGGGGGATGGGGCAGGGAAAGGGATGGAGGGAGGTTGGAGGGAGGAAGGCAAGGGGAGGGAAGAATGGGGGAGAATGAGGGAGGAGGGGAGCAGTTGGGGGGACGCGTGTAAAACTGCAGTTAGTCACAGGTGGAGACACACCCACGGCTGGATGATTCACGCTGTCCACAAAGCCGTCCTCCAGCACCCTATTTGCCCTCTGCTCCTGTCTGTTTGTCCTAGACACCTCCTTTGGCATCGGCTTTTGCTATAACCACCAACCTTTTTTTTTTCAAATCTGTTTCCAATTTTTTTTCATTTTTCATTTAAAAAAAGAACGTTGTCTCGCATTCCTCGACCAACACGACAGTGTGGATACCTAATTGCCTGTTAGGGTTGTCGGTGGCTTTGTTTGGCGACGGTGTTTGTCCACCTGATTGTTTGAATGCGGCCGGTTCCCGGCGTGCCCCGCGGTCCCCTTTAATTGGCGTCGCGCAAGGCGTGGCAGATCAAATGCTGGAGGGTGCGCGTTATCTGCTGGTTATCGGCGGAACCTTTGTCGCGCGTGCATGCGCCTGCGTTCTACCTAACGCCGCCGATATGCGGAGGGAAATAACTCCGGGTTAAAGAGTCATTCCATGTAATTTCCGCATGCTCGTCTCATCACGCTGCCAACACACGTACTCTTGGTATTCTGTTTGTGTGTGTGTGGAGCGATGTTGTGGGTGGGTGTGGGGTGGGGGGGTGGTTACCGTGAGTTCTCAGATTGTGTGAATCTCTTTATCTCTAAGTATAATATCCCTGAACATTTCAGCCGAAAGCCTTATCTACAGGCGAATGCGGATTTTCTATTTCACAGGCCGTCACTGTGTTGGGCAATGAGCTGTGCTTTGTCTGATGAGGTGTGTGTATGGAAGCAGTCGAGCAACTTGTCTTGTCGTGTGTATTCGGACGGGAGAACAGTGTCGGTCTCATTGGGCATGAACTGAACACATATTGAAGTCTGCTTGATTTTGGCCATTTGCCATAAAACCGTCGCGACGGCCACATGGGACCGGCAATGGGCACACCAAGTAAGGGTAATATTTCCGATGTGTCCCCGAACGCCCATATCAAAATTACTCGGGAGATTGGGGCAGGGGTAGGGAGGCTCTGATGCCGCGGCCGTCAGAGCTTAGGGAGTCGGCGAGAAACATCTGCCACCCGCCTACACTTGGCCCAATTACCCGGCCGGGTGTGAAGGCCATTCTGGGGGCGGGGAATAAGGTCATCCTAAGAGCAGCTCGCAGTGCCGGCGGAGGGCGGGTCGTGGGCGGTGGTTGCGGGTAGTGGGTGGGTGGTGGCGGGTAGCTGGGGGGCGGTGGCCGGTGGCCGGTAGTGGACGGGTGGTGGCGGGTGGTGGCGGGTAGCTGGGGGCGGTGGCGGGTAGCTGGGGGCGGTGGCAGGTAGTGGACGGGTGGCGGCTTGTGGCGGCGGGTGGTGGCGGGTGGTGGCAGGTGGTGGCAGGTTGCTGGGGGCGCTGTCGGGTAGCCAGCGGGTGGTGGCGGGTGGTGGAGGGTGGCTGGGATGGTGGGGGCGCAGAGAGGGTGGCTATTACTACTATTAGTGATCTCTACTACTACCGGGATGTGGCGGGTAGGGCAGTCCTGCGGTGACTTGGCGCTAAAAGCTTGTAGAAAGTGATAGGATGTGTTGATGGTTGCTGGGCGGCGTTCCGTTCCGGTCACGTGTTTAGTGTTGTATAAACCGATGGTGCTGAATTCCTGTCATATTTTGTTGTAGCTACATATATTAGGCTTGATTGATATATTAGGTTGACCGTCGTAATCTATTTTACCTTCAGTTTTATGGATTGTTTTTTTATCCTAAAGGAGATATCTAAAGAAAAGACAGACGCAATTAATTTCGGTAGGCACATTAAAATGCTGACAGAGGCTTTGTGAACCCCATTTTCTAGCATAGCTAACATAACACAACTATCTAAGACATCTAACACCAAACTTCACAAAACCTTGAATGAGTGCACAAGTATCTAAGTTCGGTATGTAGGATCAAATTTAGGAAAATGCTTTGGTTTTGAAAATTTGATTATTTTATCGGATTATGAAGGGTTAAGTCTGGTATGATATAAGGCGTGATGTGTGACACGTATTGCATGCATTGTATAAATAAATTTCTGCTTACTGAATTGAATCCTTTATTTCATTGTTTATTTGTATTGCTGCTATTGTATATTTGTGATATTACTAAGCTGTGTCTTGTGAGTCCGTCATGCACCATTGAGTTAGCCTCCTGCTTCTATTCGGAGGCTGGAATATATGTGATGTGGTGATGCTCAAATCGAATTGCCTCATATATAATTATAATTATATAAATAAACTCGGCTTGGCTAGAAAAGGAGGAAAAGGAGGACGAGAGGAGGAGTGGTGGGAAGCCTCATTTATTTTAGCAGCGGCCCAATGGCTGAGCCAATACAAGCCCTACCAAAAAGTTTAACATCCGGAGCTCATATGACCGAGAGGCAGGTGAACTGGCGCATGACCTCAACAGTAGAGGCGCCTGCCTCGGTATCGGGGCCGGCCCGCAGCAAATAATAATTGGAGAAAAATAAATAACATGCACAATAAATATAATATAGAGAAAATACAACTTTATACTCATATAATAACTTATATATTACATATATTAGTTTGGGTATAGTTTTATGTATAACCCAGAATATCATACCCTTGCTTGGATTACTTTAACAATGATTTGGAACGATCCAAAATCTCAAGAAACGGTGCAAGGTTTAGTTTGTGTGTTATTTGATTGCATGAGTAAAATTACATAGTCTGACGGTTTGAGTTCTTGTCATTTCTGTTATATACGTATATATATGAGTCAGCCTCACGAAAATGGGCCAATCGGTGGTCAATTGAAGTTGTCGGTGTCGCAATTCTTAAAAGTGTAGTGCATTTCTTTGTTTCATATTAAATTATCCTAGAGGCAAATAAGGTTGTTGTATTTTCTCGACCTTTACATTCAGTATAAATTTAAGGACTTTCCAACACTTCTGTCAATGGTAAACTATAATTATACCGATCGACGCCAACATCCAATGATCGACGCCGACAACTTTAGCAGATGTCGGTATCGCAATTCTTAATGTGTAGTGCATTTCTTTGTTTTATGTTAAATTATCCTAGAAACAAATAAGGTTGTTGTATTTTCTCTACCTTTACATTCAGGATAGATTTAAGGACTTTCCAACACCTCTGTCAATGCTAAATTTTAATTATACCGATCGACGCCGACATCCATGCTTGATGCCGACAACTTTCCCCAATTGGCCTCTTTTCATGATCCTGACTCATATACATATATATAGTCATAATCCACATTATTCTACTTGTGACTAACTTGGAGATATTTGAACTGAAACTGCTACATACATCTCGAAATTCTGACACAATAGGATTTGCCAGTAACAGGATTTTTAGGTTAACTTAGCATACCCTTCTAAAACAAAATTAAATCTTTAATAATTCCATTTAAATCGGATATGTAGAATCAAATCTAAATAACTGTTTTTGGTTCAGAAATGTAGATGTTTTCATCGGATTATGTGTATTTAATCCCACTTATTCTAGATTTCGGGTTGTTGTTCCTTAAACACAAATAAACTTCGCACGTGCACACAAATCTCTCCCTCTCTATATATATATGTATATATATTTATATTTATAGAGAGAGAAAGAAAGAAAGGAAAAGAGAGAGACTGGAGAGTGTAGCACACTGGTGGGACATGTTATCACTGCTGTTTTGAGTAAGTACGTCCATCCTGAGTGAATCGATCCAGCTCCTCCCATATCGGGTGTGAATGGGGGGTGGGGAGGATGCGTGCACCGATGGACCAAAGGAGAAGAGGAAATAACTAGAGTGGGACTTTCTTGGGCTGGGGGTTTGTCATTACTGCGTGCAATAATGGATTGTATATTGATTTGACTTTTTACAGAATGACACCAAATACGGACCACAGTCGTACGAGCGGCTCGCCCAGCATCCGAGCAGCTCGCCCGAGGTGCCCCACCCGGGAGAGCGACAGAGGTCAAGGCCGCCCAGCATGGACGACCTTCGGCGCCCGGAAGGTCAACAAACGTGGGGAGGTCATAGGGCGGCCATCCTGCGGACGGTGGCGCCGGGGCCGGGTGAGAGCGAGGTGAGTTGCTCCCCTCGCAGAAAGGGATTCGACATTTGATCAAACCTCCGGCCGCCTTAAGTCTAATCGCATTTGCCAAGTTACAACCCAGACTTTTACCGAGCACTCAGCGAAAGAGAAACTCCTTTGCTACCGGGTGCTGCGGCCATTGGAGGGCCGGCGGCCATTGGAGGGCCGGTGGCTATTGGAGGGCCGGTGCTGGCCACCAGGCAATGGGAGGGAGCTCAGGGTCGGGGGGGGGGGGGGAATAGGCAGGGCGGGGGTTCAGGGGGTGTAATTGGGTTTGATCTTCGCCCTCTTGATCTCGTCCTGATGTGCACCGTGTTGGACAGGTGTAAAAATTAAGTTTGCGCGGCGGCGCGGACAAGTGTGTCAACCATGAATCATTCCGCCGGAGGTGTGTGGCACGCGCGCCATATTCAGGACATCACTCCGCGCCGCGCATCTGAGGAGGGCCAGTGATGAATTGCACCGAGTTTGGCGACATCTCCAGCGCGAGTTATGGAAAGATATAAAGAAAGAAAGAAATACAGAAAGAAAGAAGAGAAATGGGGAGGGAGGGTTGCGGGCTGATATCGGTCATACTCCTGCATCGTCAGGAGTTACTTGCCACTCTCCTCACTTCATGTTTCATACTTTACGCCAGTTTAATTAGATAGTTTGCACATCCGCATATTTATCACGTCGGTTTTTATTTGTCCGTGATGTTGTAAAGATGCAAGTTTAATTAATTGATTGAATGCTCCGTATGTGCTCGTCCACTCAGAGCTGCTCGGTTTCAGGTTAGTCGTAGGGTGGTTTTCTGGAAGTTTCTTTTTTCACGGACCTGGTCTTAATTACGTGGTCACATCGCGCGCCGCTTCGTTTCCTTATATATCGCTCTTAGCCACGCGGGAAGAGCCGGGTTTTTTTTTTACATGAAGCCTGGCGAGAAGCGGCGCTAATTGATTGTCTTTGAGTCGCCGCGTCTAATGACTAGCGATAAATAGGTGTTGCATCAGGGGCGTAGACTGTCACCCACGCCACTTCTAAATGAAAGCTCCGCCCCTCTCCGCCTCCATCCAACCTCGCTCCGCCCCGCGCCCCCCTCCGCACTATCCTGCACCGTCGCTCCCCCCCTCCCCGCCCCGCCCCGGAACTCCCCGCTCCACCCCTCCCCGCTCCACCCCTCCGCGTCCCGCCCCGCCCCGCGCCGCCCCGCCCCGCCCCGCCGCGCCCCGCCCCGCCCTTCCCCGCCCCGCCCTTCCCCGTCCCGCCCTTCCCCGCCCCGCCCTTCCCCGCCCCGCCCTTCCACGCCCCACCTAGCCCCGCCACGCCACGCACCGCCACGCACCGCCATGCACCGCCATGCACCGCCATGCACCGCCCCACCCCAGCCCGACACGCCTAGCATAACCCAACCCAACCCAGTCCAACCCGGCTCTTATCTACTCCGCCTAACCCCCCCCCGCCCCTTCCCCCCCCCCCCTCCCCATTCTCCGGACCCACACCCTTCTGCACCGAAGCCACGTTTGAAGCAATGTCAGAAGCCATTTGCGCCCTACCAGTGCCGGGGTGGATCCGGGGAAGGCATGTGGTTTTTAGTGGCGCGGCGGATCACAGAAAGAACCCAATGATACGTCACTGGTGCTGCGCCACACGGCTGGGGATCAGCGGAATATCCATCAGCGCTGGCGGCCGGCGCGTGTCACGGCGTCCCGACAGGGGGCGCGTCGCGATATCAAAGGTGGAATCAAGCCGCCGCTGCCCGTTAATTAAGTGCTGAATTAGGCGGGCGAGAGTACACCACCCGAATCGCGCCCGGCGGTAATGGCGCCCGCAGTGCATTAGGAGACTTAGGATAAGGTCCCCCCCCCCCCGACTTCTCCCGCCGGTCTCCGTGGGCGGCCGGCCGGCAGGAAACCCGGGGATGCCTGCTTGTCGGGGAGGCTGCGGGAAAATATGGCTTGGCTGAGCAAGTGGGTGGATGGAAGCTGGGATGTGCGCGGTATATATTTATATACGCCACTCGCGGTGGCAATTCGTCCGGAGGCGGGTGCTGGGATCCTTACGGATGCGCCCTGGGAATTGGTACTGATCCGCCTGTCGGCCTGTGATCAATGCGCCGGGCGGACCGGGATGAGGGGGTCGGGCCGGGGCGGTCTCCGGAGATAAATTCGTCCCGTGAGGGTGTGCAGAGGTGAGGGTTGGGTATGTCAGATGAGTGTGGGGTGGGGGTGTGTGGAGGTTGTGTGTGAGATGAGGGTGTGATAGGGGTTTGGGGGGGGGGGGGATTACGGACGCGGTGTGCTTGAGACGAGGGTGGGGTGGGTGTTGGGGTTGGGTGTGGTGTGTGTGAGATGAGGGTGGGATGGGGGTTGGGGTGGGGGTGGTGTTGGGGTTAGGGGCGCGGTGCTTGTTTCACACCAGGCCTAGATCCTCCTCACTTAGAGAAGGCACGGAGGGACCTTCAGATTAAGTCAGTGTTCGTCACCTCGCTTGAGCCCCTTGCCACCCACACACTCTCTCCCCTCTCCCTCCCCCTCCCTCCCCCTCCACCCCCCTCTCTCCCCTGCTCCCTTACCGTTCTTCCGCCATGACCCCTCTACCACATCCCTCTCTACCAATCTCGTCACTACCACTCCCCTCACAACCACTCACCTCACTACCACTCACCTCTCTCCCGCTACCCTCTCTACCACTCCCCTCTCTATTTCACCTATCTCTACCACACACATCTCTACCAATCCCTCTCTGCCACTCCCCTCTACCATTCCTTCTCTACCAGTCCGCTCTCTCCCACTACTCTCTCTGCCACTCCTCTCTCTATGCCACCCCCCTATCTACCACTACCCTCTCTCCCACTCCCCTCTCTCCCACACCCCCTCTCCCACACACACCCTCTCCCACACCCCTCTCTCGCACACCCCTCTCTCGCACACCCCTCTCTACCACTCCACTCTCCACCACGCCCCTCTCTACCACTCCTCTCCCTACCAATCCCCTCTCAACCAATCCCCTCTCTCCCACTCCCCTCTCGCCCACTCCTCTCTCTCCCACACCCCCTCTCTACCACTCTCCTCTCCACCAATCCCCTCTGCCCGGCTCCTTTATATAACTTTTCTCCCTACGCCGCCACTCAAATCCAGACGCACCCCACCGAAGTCCCGCATCACCCCCCGGACACAACATCAACACTCACATACCAACCCAATATAAGTGGCGATCACACCCGCGACACAGGCGTCACACCCCCGGCGGCCATCACAGCCCCTCCCTGGAGTGATCAGGACTATTCTTAATCGGTGTTTATGGCCCTATCGCTGGTTCCAGCGTGCGACCTCTGTCCTTAAGAGTTCCAGTTCATAAAGATTTCACTAAGTTACCCCCTCTCCTCTCCATTCCAATTTTTGTTGTAAGGGGCTTCTGGTTATTTATATTATTTTTGTCATCCTTTTTTTTTTCTTTTCATAGCGCGTTCAAGTTTCATCGAGTTTCGCCCATAGCATTTCTAAATCCCAAACGCCATCAATCATAGGGGTCATGAATAATGATCCAAGTAATAAGATCATTTGCACTTTTTTTTTGTGGAGCCTCCTCATATGGCGTCGGTTTTGCTGCTTTCCTAAATCCTGAAGGATGGGCTAGAAAAGAGCAAAACTTCTTAAGAAAAATTACGCGAGTGGCGGCCGGTTTTGCCCCCGTCTAGCTGAGAATGAATTGACTCATTAGCTGCTGCCGGCAACCGGCGGCCATGCCAAATGACGAATGGCGCCCTCTGTGTGATGACACCATAACTAAGCTAATGACTGAAAAAAAAAAAAAGCTCACAGCCACACACACCCGGTACCTCCTCCACTCCGCACTCCTCCCAAATTACGCCAGCAAAACAAAAAGTTATTTTCCTCCCATCCTGTTTTTATTTATTTATTTATCTCACCGCTTTGGCCATTTAGAACCAGATCTAATGCTTCCCCAGGGTGCCACATGCACAGGACATTTACTTTTGGATGTGTTAGGACGAAATAAAACAGCACGGGGCGTAACGGCGCGTTAGAGAATAGGAGGGGTGGGGTTGTGGGTGGGCGGGCGGAATGGGCCATTTGGCCTTGCCACGTTCAATCCCTGTTTTGCCATGTCGTGCCTCGGGCATCTCATGCCACTCTCCGCAAGTATACAGATCCACGACCAGGTGAACGAAGCGACACCGGGCAAGGCAGGGTGGCTCCAGACGCGCTGCTTTAAGCGCGGCGCCTGGCCCTCATCTCCATCATGTCACCCACTATGCACAGCCCCATCCTCACCTTCACCCCCACCCACCCACCCTCCTCACCGCCACAACACCCCACCAACCAGCCTCCCGCACCTCCAAATGATCCCACCAATCCATCCTCCCCATCCCACCCACCCCATCCCACCTCCAAATAACCCTACCAACCCACCCTCCCCCACCTCAATCCCACCTTCTACCGCCAACCCACCCCTCCCCACCCACCCACACCTCCTCACCTCCAAATAACCCCACAAACCCACCCTCTCCCACTTCCATCCCACCTTCACCCACCTTCTCCCACCTTCAGCCCCCCCACAAACGCACCCCTCCCCACCGCCTTATCACCCCACCAACCCACCCCTCGCCACCCACCCACACCTCCCCACCTCCAAATACCCCCACAATCCCACCCTCTCCCACCTCCATCCCACCCTCACACCTTCTCCTACCTCCCACCCCACCTTCACCCACCCACCAACCCAACCCCTCCCCCACCACCTTATCAACCCCACAACCCATCCATCCCCACTTTTACCCCTCCCCCAGATACCCCTCCCCCTCGTCCATCCCTCCTCCACCCCACCACCGGGCGCGGTTACCTAATCGGTGGGGCTCGAGCATCGCGCGCGCAAGGTCGGGAGTTCGATTCCGGGTCGAGTCAAACCAATGACTCTAAAATTGATATTTGTCACATCCTAGCTTGGCACTTGGCATTAATAGGATAGGACAAGGACTGGTTAGATCAGTGTCTGGATAATGTGACTGAGTGGGATATCGAGTCATGGTGCCGGTGGCCTGATTTCCCAGTGGGGTAGCACTATAAAGTCGCTCGCCGGGAATATGGCCTTTTCTGCCTACACGGTGTAAAGCAACCACCAATCAATCAATCTATAAAGTCGCCATGAGTGCTCAAGGTCACAAGTCGGTACCCGCCCTGATATTACCTTAGATGTTGCCAGGATGTAAACTCCAACAACCAACCAACACTGATAGCTACACACAATGCCATACTAGTTCACCCATCTGCGCCCCGTCGCTCGGCGGTCAAGTGCTGCACCACTTCCGGTGTGAGGGACACATGCACCCCGTGCTGCTCATGTCTCCTGGTCACGAGGAGCTTGTGGAACGCCGGATTGACAACAACCAGGCTGGAGTATTAAACGCACGTGCCATACCAATTTTCTCAGTAGTTCTAAGTGTATGTGAATAATCACATTTCTGCCTAAACACACAGAGTGCATATATATGTGAAGCTTCATATTTAACCTTTTCAAAACTTAGGTGATAGACATATATTTTACCTCGGTAAACAGCCTCAGGCTAGCCTCAGGCTAGGGAGAGGTAAGCACGTCCGGTACCAGCAATTAGCATATACAACTCATGACTGGATAACGTGTCGTTGGGTTGCTCCGGCAAAATTAGTCTACATACAAGCAAATACGCAGTAAGTATAATAAAAACTGTGGTTAGCTTAATTATGATGCATTAGAGCATCATTATGGAAAGTTTAGACTTTCGTTGGTCCAATTTGGACGAGTTATTTGGTTATAAACAACCAAGGATAGAACACTCGAGTGGGTTTCTCGAAGGAACCAAACCGGTCATTAGCGGTTATGTCAACACCCGGGTCACCGTGTGACTATGGGTAGAGATGTGGGTTTCGCCCTATCTCATGTGGAAATTCTCTCGTACTCTAATAGAGAGTAATGTTGGAGATGCTCCTGGGTTTCTTTTATAGACTCCCCTAGACAAAACTTTTTCAGGCGTTTCTCCGAGTTTCGTAGCATTTTCTCCAACTTGTTGACGTAGTAGTCACAGGTGGGAGAAGTGTGCGGAACAGAGGGATGGGCGGGCCGATACACTGGTCCCGACCCCGCGTAAGGTTTGGGCTTGACCCACAACCCACGCACAAATTTAGCTTATTACGCCTGTGTTATAACGGTATAAACACGTTCTTTAACACCAATAGATGTCCAAATGAGTTTGAAACAACCATATTGTGACATATATATATACCGGGACTGACCAAAAATGTTTGTTTCAGCTCCCGATGGCCACGAAGCGGAGTAAGCGCGGTGCAGCAGCAGCCGAGGGGCGTGTTCCGAGTGGAGTGGACGAGGAGTACGACTCCTCACCCGTGTTGTCGGCAGGGCCGTCGACACAGCCCCGGGCGCATATCCTCTCCGACCCGGACGAGGACGCAGTGCCTGATGTGCCTGCGCCTCCAGATTGGGAGGCTCGCTTTGCAAGATTGGAAAGCCACATCTTGACTGCCAAATCGCCTGTGTCTCGGAAGCGGCGTAGGCCGAGTGTCCAAGAGGATTCATTTGAGGATTTCTTGGACACCGCGGCGGTGGAGCTTAAGGCTCCTCCTCCTCCTTCTCCTAAACGGAGAAGAAGAAGAAACAGGTGATTTCTTCGGGTGATGAATTCACCAAGGAGCGGGCAGAGTCTGGTTTGCGCAAAAAGCGGAAGACTAAGTCCAAAAAGAAGAAGAGGAAGAGGAAATATTCTTCTTCTGAGTCGTCCACTGAGTCTACTTCTACGGAATCAGACTCAGACACCGTATATGAAGGGGTCTATGCGGACATTGGCACTAAAGTGGCTAAGAAGGTGGAGAAGCCAAAGGCTAAGCGGGTTAAAACCACTACGCTTATGCGCGAGACCGTGAATGGTCATTTTCGCACGTTCAAACCGGCGGAGGTTATCTCCAAGTTAGGAGATGAGTTAACAGGCATAAAGGGTGTTCCCAACTCCATCATTAAAGAAATGGATCGGGATGTCAATATGACGGATGACCGTAAGAAGTTTGAGGATGTGTTGCACACAGTGCATAAGGCAGTGTTGGCTACCCTAACAGCTATTGTTCCTGTGGCTAATAGGATGCAGAGTGAAAATAAGTTCTCGTCTTTGGCTAAGACAATGGACAAAGGCATTGCAGTACTAGCGGCGGCAGGTAATTACCTGTCGTTTCGAAGTATGAAAATGTCTTCAAGTCAGTTTGCACAGATGCTGGCAAAGAAGTGGCTCGCTCTAAGAAGGTTACCGATAATGAGGGGAAGGAGTTTACGCTCTATCTTGCTCCAGAGCCGATTAAAAGGAAAACCTTTAGATAATACCAAGATGTTTGGCGGTCAACTACAATACCTCTATAAAGAGGTAGAGACTGCAGCCAAGAGTGGCAAAAACATGGATGGCAAGAAGAAACAGGAAGTTCCTCGTTTCAAAAAGTCACGAGGGGATTTTCGTCCACGACGGTTCACCAGAGGAACCAGACCGAGTTCAAACTTCGGTCAAGGGTTTCGGGGCCGGGGCGCTCGCCCAGGCTGGACCGACAACACCGCACGGCCAATAGGTCGAGGGTTCAACTCGTCGAGACCTTTCCCCAGGGGCGGGTCCAAGTAGAGGTCCAAACACAAACTTTACAAGTCCCTGCAGCCTCTAAAAACACACAAACTGTAAGCAACTTTGTGGCTGGTAATATTAGTAATCATATTTCTGAGTGGCACAAAATTACTAGTGACCAAGAAATTATAGAAATAGTTAGGGGTGTTCAAATTCCCTTTACACAAATTCCTGTACAAAGTATAATACCTTTTCCATATAACATTCAACCAGTTGAACGAGACGCACTAACTAAACAGGTACATAAATTCTTTGAGAAAGGAATTATACAAAAAGTGACACACTGTTCAGGACAGTTTATTTCAAACATTTTCTCGAGACCGAAGCCTAATGGTGATGTTCGAATGATCCTGGATTTAACAATCCTTAATAAAAGGGTGGAATATCGACATTTTAAAATGTTCTCTCTAGATACGGCACGAGATCTGATTACACCAGATGCGTGGATGGCTAGTGTTGATTTACAGGATGCATATTATACGCTTCCCATAATGGAACAATACCGAAAATTTCTTCGATTTATTTGGGATAACCAACTCTATGAGTTTACCTGTATGCCGAATGGCTTAGCTTGTGCGCCACGTTTATTTACTAAATTGCTTAAACCTGTTTTCTCGGTAATGGCGAGGAAGGGTCACATAATGTTTCCATACATAGATGATTCTTTTATTATAGCATCAACACAAATTGGTTGTGTGAATGCAGTTTTGGATTTATGTGCATTACTCACTAAATTGGGGTTTTATGTACATCAACAAAAGTCAGTGTTTAAACCAACAAAACAACTCAAATGTTTAGGGTTTATTCTGGATACACAGTCCCTTACAGTGTCGATAACAGAACAAAAACTAATTAAGTTTATGACTACAGCGACTCAGCTTATTAAGTTATCAAAGCCAAAAATTAGACAGGTTGCTGTTCTTATTGGCATAATGACCTCATATGCACCTGCTGTGTTATATGGGAAGGCCCATATTAAGTCGCTAGAAATAGATAAAAATTTAGCGTTAACACGAACTAAAGGCAATTTTGAGCGAAAGATGTTTATTTCGCAAGAAGGGTTACAGGATATTGGATGGTGGATGCAACATATAGCAAGTTCACCAAATCCAATCCGCATGGCGGAACCTAATACAGTAATTACTACTGATGCTTCGTTAGAAGGTTGGGGAGCTCATCGAGATGGGGTCACAACAGGAGGTAGATGGCTTGATGATGAAAAATCAGACTATATTAATGCACTAGAATTGCGTGCTATTTATCTGGGCTTACGTAGTTTAGTAAAGATAAATAAATCACAGGTTAGAATACTAACTGATAATACTACTGCCATGGCATATATTCGTAACATGGGTGGAACCAAATCAAAGTCTTGCAATCAGTTATCTAAACTGATTTGGAACTTGGCAGTCAGCTCCAGTATCTCTTCAAGGGAGTGGAGGCTGAAGCTAAGTATGGCAAGAATATAGACAAAGGTAAGCCGGTGGAACCCAACACTCAGTTTCGTAGAGCTCGAGTGGATTTTCGTGGGCCCCCTGCCAGAGGAGGAAGGTCGGGACCGACTTTCCAGCCCCGAGGTCGGGGTCAGCGCCAGTCATTCGGCTGGAACGATGGAAATCGACCATTCAGGAGGGAGTTTCCTCCCACCAAGCCGTTCCCCCCTCCAGGGAACAAGTAGACAGGGCTACGCAAACTTCCATGGCTGTCAGTTTTTCCTCAAATCAAAGGAGTAGCAATGAAGATCAGGAGACTGATAGTTCCAGATTGGGACATGCAGTCATGGGTAGTAGGAGTGGCCCCCGGAGCCAAGGAACCTATACGATTCCCACAAGGCCGGTGGAAGATTCACGGAGACGTGTAAATAATACACCTCCGGGAATTCCGTTTTTCAACAAATATTTACAACAGTTTGGGTTAGATAAGTTTACTCGGGAGAGATTAACTTCCCATGTTTGGAGGAAAGGAACTGTTAAGTTATATTCAAGTTATTTGAAGAAATGGGGGCTTCATTGTTTGCTTATGAAGGTAAAACCAATGAAGCCTACAATTGCACAAGTAATTAGATTTTTAAGGATGCTGGAAGATCAGGGGTTGGGGTTTGGAGCGCTGAATGCAGCAAGATGCGCTTTATCCATTATACTTCCCCGAATTGATGGACAGACAATTGGGAAACACCAAGTGGTTTGTTGGTTTTTGAGATCGGTTTACGAAAGAAACCCTCCAAAGCCAAAATATAATAGGTTTTGGGATGTGTCAATTGTGTTCACACTATTTAAGAGTTGGCCTAGTAATAGGAATTTGGATTTGAAACAACTAGGATTTAGGGTGGCAGTATTATTGCTGTTAGTTATTGTAGCATTGTCATTGGATGGTTTGGAGATAGATCGCAAGGAGGCGACGTTTGATTTACAGCAATTGTTAAAGTCAAACCGCACAGGGGATCCATTATCTACAGTGCATTTGAACAGTTTCCCGGATGACAGACAACTGTGTGTAGTGTCTGCCATACGGGTTTATTTATCCAAGACAAAAGTTATTAGGAATTCAAGACAATTGTTGGTGAGTTTTATTAAACCACACAAAGGTATTTCAAGAGACACTCTGGCACGATGGACCATTATTGTCCTGAAGGCAGCAGGAGTGGACACGGGATGCTACGCTTCCCATTCGACACGAGGAGCCATGGTCTCCAAAGCATGACTGCTAGGGATCTCAGTGAAACGGATCCTGGCACATGCAGGCTGGAAGACTGCTAGATCGTTTGCAAAACATTACCACAAACGACTAGAAAAGTTGAGCGGCCTGGCCACACGCTTACTCACCAATTAACAAGACAGGTGAGAAAAGTTAAAAGTATTAATACTAATGAATACTGTATGAAATGTAAAAAACTATGATGGTTTTGATTATGAATGAATTAAGGATAAAAATGAAGTTACGTAAAGTTCTCCCTAGCCTGAAGCTAGCCTGAGGCATAGTACCGAGGTAAAATAGTATAGTTATGCGAATCTTACCTGGGTATAGATGATGGATAACTGTTGTTTTCCCGAGGTACAAGCCTCGGTTAGATCTTGGCTAGGGCCCACCCTCCACACCCTGCCACATCTATCATGTTTGCTTGTGCCAAGACGAAAACATTAAAGTATCCATTTGAGTCTAAGATCATTTTTATCCTGAGTAAGTAGGTAAAGATTGCTGGTTCCTGACGCGCTTCCTTCTCCCTAGCCAACATCTAACCGAGGCTTGTACCTCGGGAAAACAACAGTTATCCATCATCTATACCCAGGTAAGATTCGTATAACTATACTATATATCATATATCATATATCGCATACATCATTCAGATCATATATATATATATCATATTTAGGGCATGTGTATATCATGTGTATATCATGTGTATATCATGTGTATGTCATGTGTATGTCATGTTATATCGTGTGTATATCATATGTATATCATAAGTATATCTTATGTATTTCATACAGACGGGATGAATGAATGGAGCGTCCGTCTCCCGTTTTGGTTGATTGTGGAATTCGAACTGACCGGTTCGACCCCTGGTCGAGGCAAACCATTGACTTAACAAAATTATACTTGTCGCTTCCTAGCCAGGCGCGTAGTATTTAATAGGATAGGGCAATGACTGGTTGGCTCAGTGTCAGGATAATGTGACTGAGTGGGATATTGTGTCATGCCACCAGTGGCCTGATTTCAAAGTGGGGCAGCACTCAGCGGTTTCATCTAGCTTCCTCACCCAACAGCAGGGGGCGCAACGCCCTGCTGCCGTCATGGTGGCGACGCTGGTCGTACGTCATCACAGAACGTCATAATGCATCACGTGTCAGCTGACCCGCTTTGTTCTTACCTCATGTATAAAAAAGTATGCAGCCTTGTTTTCAGCCAGCCTGATGGGTTGAGGTGCACACCTCTGTTGCTTGCACTTCATGACATTGTGCTATTATCCTAACAAAAACAATGGTCCTACGTTTCTGTTCCAACCAGTGATCCACAACTGGTTCATCTTCCTAGCCAGGCGCCCGGCATTACTAGGACAGGGCAATGACTGGTTGGATCAGTGTCAGGATAATGTGACTGAGTGGAATATTGCATCATGGTGCCAGTGGCCTGATTTCCAAGTGGAGCAGCACTAATAAAGTCGCCATGAGTGTGCACTGTCACAAGTCAGTACCCATCCTCATATGACCTTAGATGTTGTCAGGACGTAACACATTAAAAACCAGCAACAGGTATATTATGTGTGTAATGCGATGTGAACATCTCCTGCAGACCAGACGGGGTGGCCAAATCTGTAAGAGTGCTGGCTTCCCGTGCGGAAGATCAGGGGTTCAAATCAAGGCAGAGTTAAATAAATGACTTACCCGATTGATAATTGTCGGTACCTCGCCTGGAACTCGGCATTAATAGGAATTGGCAAGGACTGGCTAACTCATTGTCAGAATAATGTGACTGAGTGGGATATTGAGTAATGGTGCAGCGGCCTGATCTCTCAGTGATCTCTCAGTCCATCGCTATCAGTGTGCACTGTCACAAGTCGGTATAGGTCCTGATATAACCTTGGATGTTGCTAGGACCTAAAGCCCTAACTGACAAAACCAATATATCATGCATAGACTTTAATAGCATATGCTAGACATTATATATGGGTACTTGAGATCCTCTTACATCAAATTATGGTAGAAAAACAACCGAACTAATACAGTATAACCCCGTTAAACCAAACTTGAAGGGACCCTAGAAATTTGTTTGGATTAACCGATCATTGGTTTAACCAAGCTTTCACTTTGACTTGGCTTTGACTTGGCTTTGGCAAAAACGGGGGTGCATTATGAATGTACAATGTATGTGGACACTATGATTGTTTTTTTATGTATATACAGTTTAACCCCATTAAACCAACCTCGGTTAAATCAAACGATTGGTTAATCCAAACTTTTTTCGGCGACCTGGCAAAAATATTACCATTTATCATATACAAAAGTCTCAGATGACCTTAAAACCACATGACAGTTTGGTTTAACTGTACTGGAAGTGGCCTGGAGCCGACAATTTTATTTGGATTAACTGATGCTTTGGATTAACCGACTTTGGTTTAACCAACTTTTTTATATGATAAATGGTTGTATTTTGCCGGGCGGCCGAACAAAGTTTGGATTAACCGATCGTTTGGTTTAACCGAGCTTGCTTTAACGGGGTTGTACTGTATTATGTGCTCTATTTATAGTACTATGCCACGGGGACATCATTACCACATATCCCTTACCCATCACACTTTTCAACCATTAAAAAGAGAATATCAGATGTGCAAAGAACAAAAAAAAAAAAACAACGAAGTAGCCTGAAGGGACAATGAATGGGAGTTTAATGTTACCTCACCATGTCACCGCAGATGTGCTTTGCTGATTACCACGTTATTACAGTCATTTCTACAGTCATTGCTGTCGGATAGGCGCATAAATCCACAAGCAAAATATAATCAATATCTAATTAA
The DNA here is from genome assembly GCA_030323885.1 of Branchipolynoe longqiensis. Taxonomy (NCBI): domain Eukaryota; kingdom Metazoa; phylum Annelida; class Polychaeta; order Phyllodocida; family Polynoidae; genus Branchipolynoe; species Branchipolynoe longqiensis. The sequence continues at coordinate 24,614,286 of CM059191.1, forward strand.
TTCTGCTGAAAAGGTTACCAGACGCTAGCAGTAGACGCCATCATTATCCAGATATCTGAAAGAACACCGAACTACACAATATTACCTTCTTCCTTATACTTTCCCCCGCCAATTCTATATTTGCTAATAGCTATTTGAAAAACCTAACATGGGATATAGATTTCATCAGAACACATTTTGTATCGCTCATTCAAAACGCGATTTATTTTAACCTAGACAACGCCCGGAATAGATCAATCGTGAGGAGACCCAACCCACCAAACAAGGATATCTCCTTACGGTGTAGACTCCGGCCTAGTGGCAGAGGTGTTCCATTAGTGGGATGATATATCTGTCGTGATGGTTCCCACCACCTCTGGTGTTTAGTATAATGATGATACCCTCACCTCCAATCCGCCTTCGCTGGTCCCACACCGTATGCGACACACGCTTGTTGGCTATACGGTAGCCACGCCCGGTAAACAGCCGGGGCGTTGAGTAGTTTATTTTGCCCGATGCCCTCCTCCTTATGAATCTTTGATAGCGCCATAGATAATGTAAGCGCCCATATCCATCCGATGCGCCACCTTGCAGCACGCACGGCCAGCCTAGGTTTTGCGGAAGTTCCCGCACGATGTGTTATAACTTAAAGCACCATGTGTGGTACCAGCGCGTGACCTGTGCCGGAGAGTGGCACTAGTACTGTTATAAATCGCTAGAACATAGCTCCAAATTGAAAAGCAATTGGATGGCCCCAATATATTATGAACTGTGTGAAAATGTAGGTTGGTTGGTTTTGGGGAGTTTTACGTCATAGCAACATCTGAAGTCATATCAGGACGGTCAAACATAGGTGAGCGCACGGTTACAGATGGATCTCAGACTTCGGCTTCAGGCGCATTTGAAAACACTCCACCCATTCGGATAATGCCATATGCACACACATATGTGTAAATCTTGTACTTTTAATGATACTGTTGTGTGTTAAATTAATTATGTTGTTTTGTTTTAAACTAAACCCAGTTTTCGGTATGAGGTCATTAGATGGGTGAGAGGGAGAGCGAGTGAGAGAAAGATATATACCCCCCTCTCCCCTCCACTGATGTATAGTGCCGCTGTTATGGATGGTTCAGGGAGGCTGAGGAGGCTGGGATGGAAACGCGCTCTATTCAAGTGCTATTCCGCCATTGACAGCAGCGTCGGCTACACGACTATCCCCGCACTGAGAGTGGCATTCTGGCAGTCAGTCCGTCAATATGCCCCAGGCGACTACTAACGCCACTTTAATGGAAGTGCAGCACAAGCCATAATGATACGCCGGCAACAACAAGGCCGCCCACCACACCGAGCTACGGATGAGGTGCGATAGGAGTGGGCGTTAATAGGGGCAGTTCGGTAGTAGTAGTAGTAGTATGAGAAGAACCTGGGCGATATTAGGGGAAAGGTCCGTCAATATGGTGAAAGAGCTCAGGAGGAAGCATTGATGTGTGTGTGTGTGTGTGGGGGGGGGGGGGGGGAAGGCTGGTGTAGTGGTTCGCATGCCTTCTGGGATATTTGTAGTTGGGTGCGTGACTGTGGGTGAGTGACTGGGAGATTGGCGGTGGGGTGGGGGGTGGGGGTGTTACCCCGGTAGTAGGGCACGGGCCTGCGGGGGTAGGGTGTGGGGATATAGATGCGGGGTGGGTATGACCTGACCCCTTCCTGTGTCTCTCCTGCTAATGCCGCGTATCGCTTACAAGCTCCTCCAGCAGCCCCCAGAGCTGAACTTGCACAACGGGTGGGATCAGCATAACAAAAAATAAATAAGATCCAGCAAAACCCCAGGAAAATAGAAAGGGGGGTTTGGTGAAACTGAGGACGGACGCGTATTGGGTATTAATGGGTACTAATGCTCGCATGTGCACTACATTAATCACCAATGATACCTTGTTATTACATCATGGGATAATGGCGGGGTTGGATGGTGAGCCGACAGCAGCCGGCTCTATTCCCCGTCCGCCCGCCCGCCCGTCCGCCCCCTAGGGCCCCCCCCCCGGCGAGCAGCTCAAGAACGGCGGCTGCCGTGGTGACGGGCATTGTCATCCAAGGGTGCCATCAGGGTATGTTCAAAGCATAGGGCCTTTCCTCAGATCTCGGAGGGAGGGGAGAGGGGTGTGTTCTCTGTCGTGTTGGGTCTGCTCAATGTAATCAGCCTCCTCAAATACTGAGCTGCTCCTCGGCTCTGACCGGGGCCTTTCCTTTACTGTCAGTTGCTCATTTCGCTCCGGTTGCTTCCCTGTCCCGGCATGCACTTCTTCTACACAGCTCCTATCTTCCCTGCCCGCATGCTGTAGGCGGATGGTTGCCCACACCGCGGCGCCGTGGAAGTTATCGTACATTTTGCAGTTCACGTTAGTAACTGCTCAAACTCCGAAAAGGGGGCTGTTTACACCGTGAATTGATCTTTTTTTTATTTATTTTTTATATTTTTTTATTGAGGCTGTATTTATACTGTCCATAGCATATAAGCCCGGTTACCCAGGCTTGTTTTCAATGCTGGCCAGTTGTAGTGTTGGTGTTATCTTACCACACAGTAGCTGCTGATAAGTACTTTGATTGCCTGCATTTCAGAAGCAGATAGATAGTTGGTTGGTATGGTTAGTAGCCTATGTTAGTTGTTTTTTTAATTTTCTTTGCATATATGTATTTTTTAAATTTTGTTCTACTCTTATTACTAGACTAGCCTACTCCTATTTACATATTATAGGCTTGTACGTAGCTGTGTGGTGTGTTATCTGGCTACTTTTCACATGGTTACCTTCCGTTGGGTGTCCCACTGGTGGGCCGTGACATATCACATGCCCCTTTGCAGTGCAGCTTAGTGGGGGTTTCCTAGCCTTAGTTTGCACAGATATTTTTTGTAAGTTTTTAGGTCAGGAATTTGTCGTTCCTTTACCGTTTGGGCATTCCACACCTTGGCAGCCATTTCCAGCCATTTCCAGTGTGCTTCTCTCATGAGCTTTTATTTGACTTCTGGTCTGCTTTAGTAGTGGCGCATTATTTGCTCTAGCAGCTCTTTGTGGTTTTGTTAGGAGTTTATTGTTTTGATCATAACACTTAACTGTTTGCATCACGAACAGATCAATGCAAATGTGTTCTCACCTCCAAATACATTTGTGGACTGGCTAGAGTCAATAGACAGCCGTACCGCATGAGCTGCTCGTACTGAGCTACTCCCCAACTCCCGTCCCCGGACCGAGCCCTGCTGGCCAGTCGATAATACACTGTTGTACTGTTTTAAGGACGTTTGGGACTTTTGTTTTGTGAATTAGTTGATTAAGTAAGGGAATTTTCAGTCGCGGCCAATTGGTCTTCCTCATTCCATTGTCCTTGCCCTATCCGAGCAATGCCAATCTTATAGGATATTTAGCGCCAAGTTGATTAAGTAATGGAATTTTCAATTGCAGACACTTGGTCTTCCTCATTCCATTGCTCCTTGCCCTATCCTAGCAATGCCAAACTTATAGGGGATTTAATGCCAAGTTTATTAAGTAATCGAATTTTAAATTGCAGACACTTGGTCTTCCTCATTCCATTGCTCCTTGCCCTATCCTAGCAATGCCAATCTTATAGGAGATTTAACGCCAAGTTGATTAAGTAATCGAATTTTCAATTGCGGACAATTGGTCTTCCTGATTCCACTGCTCCTTGTCCTATACTAGTAATGCCAAGTTTCAGGATAGGTAATGACAAGTGTACATTTTCAAGTATAGAATGCTTAAGTGACTGGGGTGAGTGACTCGGCCAGTGTTTGAATCCCACGACTGACCAACATAGGAGGCGGGCATTCAACTCATTTGGCCACCCTGTCTGGTTTTGGTTGAGGCGCATAAGAAAAGTAGGTCAGCAGGTTATATCTTTGAACCGGAAGTAGTACGTCGGGATTGCACCGAATGCCAGCATCCCATCCAATGAGGACCCCAGGCTGAGTCAATGGTCTTTTACATTCCCAAGCGGGTACTTGCTGTCCTTAGTGGGTCAATGGGTCAGGACTATTATGGTCTATTTTAACATCTGCTTTAATCCTAGATAGTGAGAGGGGAGAGACAGAGGAGAGAGAGAGATGGACATACATACACACACATATAGACACAGACACAGACACATACACATAGATAGACATAGACACAGACACATAGCTACAGAGAAGCAGAGCCACTGAGATACAGAGAGAGAGAGAGAGAGAGGGACAGAGAGAGAGACAAATTGAACAGGCACACTTCGTCATATAATGCAAATGGACTGGATGATGTTAATCCTAAGCAAGTAGGATTGATAAGATCCAGCTAATTGATGACTCCAGCTTCAAATTCAGAAACTGCTTCTAGTTTTATCATCCTGTTGGGAAAACACGTACCAGCTCATTTGATCGATAGGGCCGGCTGTGTCTCCATGAAGTCCTGGCCACGACAGTCACTGTGCGGCCCGCCCCGCCCCCCACCGCCCCTAGCAGCAACCAATCTCAATTCGGACACTTCTCACACGCAGGCTAGTACCCAATCCCCTTACCGCTACCATCCACTACGTCTGACGCAGCACTTGCCCCATTTTCCCAATGGAATACTGCACCTAGCAACAGCAAGTCTATTGCACATCTTTCCTGTGGTCACAGTATGGTTCAGTTCCCACCCATTCATTCCAGCAACTGTGTCATATCACTCCATTTCACTCTCCGCAAGCCAATCCTTCATTACTAATCCTTCTCCAGAACCGACTACTTCCGGTTCCTAAGTTTTTCCCCTTCCGGTTCCATCGCAAGCCACTCCCACCTCCTGGGAACCACCACCAACTTCACCTTCCTCCTCTCCACCCACTACTCCCTCCATTTAAGTCACCATCGACTCCTTTCACAGTTCCAACCCACTCCATTCACGGTCATAACCCACTTCCTTCACTTCACGGCTGCAACCCAATCCTTTCCCCGGCCATCACTCACCATTCGTCCGTATCCACCATCCCCCGGCCCACCCATCACTCAGTCCCTCCGTGACCCCCCTCTCCTCCCCGGTCCCCTCTCCCTCCCTCCCCCTCCCCTCCCTCCCCTGGCCCCTCCCGCTCCATAGGCCTCTCCCGCTCCCAGGGCCCCTTCCACTCCCCTTCTCCCCTCCAAGGGCCCTCCGTCCTCCCGTAGGCCCTCTCCGCTCCCAGTCCCTGGGCCCCTCCCCCACCTCGAGCCCCTTCCCCCTCCCCACCGACCACCTACTCGGTCAGATCGTAGGAGCCACCACCTGCAAGTAAGTAAGTAAGGAAGGAAGTTCGACTAATGGCATCGCCTGATTGCAACTAAACGGCCGCAAATAATTTAATTAAAAATCCCCGTTCATCTACCCGGGAGGACAATGTTCGCCGCACGCCACCAAGCCGCTCCATTGGAAATCACAGCCTTCTTTTTCGCCGGCGTGACCGTGGAAGGAGGGAGGACGGCGGGGCGTTCAGCGCTGTGCCCGCCGGGCGCGCCTCGCTCATCAAGCCGGCGTTAAAAGAAGCATTGCGGCACTTTGCTGCTGTGATCCTTCATCGGTATGTGCAGATTCACTTACAGGTAGCTCGAGGGGAAGGGGGGGGGGGGATGCGCATGCGCAGTGTGCAGCGTGGCTATACAGAAGAATGTGAACAATCCACCTCAGCCGCCACGGCCACAACTGCGCAGCGCAGCATTAGAGTGCCACTATAAATAAATAAACAACAGGCTTACAAAAGAAGAAAACAAAAAAAAGGCCTTCATTATGTTGGACTTTCCGGTCGCGTGCTTCTCGTTTCACTTGGACGTGTGCCTGAGTAATGTTACCGCTTCTGTATACTATTAAGGTCCGATCTAAGTAGTATATGTCAAAGGCGTTTGTAAGCAGTGCGTCGCTGTTTAATGGAATCTGGCTGGGGAAGGAAGTCAGTCGGTGGTGGAGCATTAAGTCATGCGTTATCTTTATCTGGCTGGGGAGGGGGAAAGAGCGGATTCTAATAGCCAACTGTTTGTGATGAACACGTGCAACGCTACATATATAAACTCGTATGTAATGTGTATAGCGAAGGTAGCAGTATCTGATCAGGATGGAACGTAACGGATACATGTTGGATAGGGACTTATATGAAAATGAATAATGTCTTAAATATATACATGTATCACTCAGTATATCCATATATGTGTATAAATCTTCGGCTGGAGGTATTTGTATATTATCATGTATTATTATGTATCATACGCATTTATTTCATTATGTATCAATGCGATATCATCTATGCTTTTGCCCGAGGCTGCTGGCGACGGTGGCACCGCCACCACCAAATCCAGGTACTTATGCGCCAACTGTGGTTGATTCACTTGCTTGGTTCGCAAGTTTGTCCTGTAAACATTGCTCTGATCGCTCTGCTGGGGTGTTACGCAAACACGTAAACACATCAGCTACACGCTCCCCACCAACCAATTATTTCTGGCACTGTCGGTGGCGCCACCACCCGCCCCCCCTCCCGCCCATCAAGTGCCTAACCTCTTTTAAATATTCCTGCGCGCTATCAGTCACCGTGATATATATATATATATATAAGTTCAAATTTGACCATCCCGACAAGTCCATAGGCGATAACGGCCAGACGCAGCTGGCATACAGTGCTTCGAGCCCCTCACAGATGGCGCCAGTGCGGCACATGCTGTACTACACATAGCCAGTTAGATAGGTTACAGTGAATATACTATTCCATAGGGAACTGAAGATACATAGTGTCCTTGTTTATATTCCCATAATGGATTACAGAGCACATATATATTTATTCAGATATCTATATTTAGTTATCCAGTATAACCCCGCTAAACCAAACTTGAAGGGACCCTAGAAATGTGTTTGGATTAACCGATCATTGGTTTCACCGAGCTTTGGCTTCGACTTTGAGTCCCCCCCCCACACACACACACACTACTAACCACACACACACTCACTTTCCCTGCCGGCTCGCCACCCTACTCCCCCCTCCCTCCTGCACCCCCCACCCACACACTCCTCACTACTTCCCCCACACACTCACTTCCCTTGTGTGGCTAGCCACCCTATACTCCCCCTCCCCCCCCCCCCCCACACACACACTATTCCTAACACTTGCCCAAACAAGCGTGGTGTAAGAGGTGGTGGAGTCTCAGATGACCAGATGACGCATGAAAGTTTGGTTTAACTATACTGGCAGTGGCCTGGGACCGACACTTTGGTGAGGATTAACCGATCATTTGGATTAACCGACTTTGGTTTCACCAACTTTTTTATATGATAAATGGTAGTATTTTGCCGGGCCGTGGACGAAAGTTTGGATTACCCGATCGTTTGGTTTCACGAGAGGTTTAACGGGTTTATACTGTATATAGTTATCTATACTGCTGGTGATGATAATTTCAACTAGTGTTAAAGTAGAATCGTCTTAGAAAAGAATGTGACCTTCTCTTGACAGATTTAAATCTGTTCTCAAGATTCCTCATTTATACTATAAATTATTGGTGCTTTTCCCCCCTGGGAATTGAAAGTTATGGATCCGTAATCATTTGCAACTAGATGGAAAGCCCGGGTATACACTTTTACTGACCCAAGGGATTTTTAACCTCCCACACCACATAGACATGGTAGGAAAGCAACTGGCCTTTGATGACACTGTAAGTTATACACAGCGGTGTAAATCGAAATTGGCAGAGGTGATGGCATAGAGAATTGAACCACCGACCTTCAGATTAGGAGTCCCACCCAGAAAAAGTCAGACTCTAATGACTCCACCACAGAGAAGACCACAACCATACAACTGGATAGAGCCGCTCACACACCACGACGTCCTCTACCACCACTGCATACACCCAATCCCCCAATAGAACCAACACAAAAAAGGGTATTGTCTGGGCGTGGCTTGTACGTCAGGGGAAGCCAACATCAAATGTCATGATTGCCCCTAGCCGGGAGAACATCAGGCCGACACTAGCCACGACCCCTAGCGGCCGCTAAACATGTTAGCTTGAACTACCATTATTGAATCTGCCCCCTCTTGCCCCCCACCCACACACACATACAATGGCGGCCATGTCCCTCACGCCGCCCGCAGCTAGTTGGGACCCGACATCAACACGGATTGCCAGTCAAATAGGACAAGCACAGGTTACTGTCAATGGTGAGAGCATGCAGGAGGGTGGCGCTGGTATGTGGAGAAGGGGGGTGAAGGGGTAGGAGGTTCTGGTGAGGTGGACAGCCGGTGTTGCAGAACACCAGTTTGCAAGAGACACATCGCTTCTGTGCATGCGTCAAAATCGAACAGCATCATAACTGACCTTATAAATTTAATATAATGTTTTTGGTAAAGATGTTTTCTATATGTGTACCAAGCGATTTGCTTCTAGGTGGTGTGGTTTTAGAAATATTTCACCTTTTCTGTATTTTCTGTATGAAGATTGCTCAAGATCATTGACAATGCCTTGAGTTTGACGGTACGCGCAGTACAAAACATTAGTTTTATTCAAAATTAATAGAAGTGCAGAAGCCTAACCTTATAAATTTAATATAATTCATTCATTGAATATGTTTTCTATATGTGTTCCAAGTGGGTTGCTTCTAGGTGATATAATTTGAGAGATATTTGATTTTTTCTGTATGAAGATTTACTCACAGCCATTGACAATGCATTTGAATGTATGTGTCCCTGGCAAACTGGTGTGCCGCGGAAATTGCAACACTGGGATCCAAGTGGTAGAGCATTGCAGAAGGGGTGGAGAAGGGAGGGTTTTGTGCTTGGAGAGTGGAACGTCGTGGATGCGGATGGAGGGGCGCATAGTACTAGTAGTCGTAGTGGGTTGTCCCGTCTGTATGTGCACGATAGAGGCGGGCAGGGGCGGATATGGTTCCGGTGGGTGCGGTGGGTGGCGGTGTAGGGAGAGGAAGAGGTGGAGCGGGGGAGGGGGTACCGGGAGAATGACCGGGGATGGCCAGGGCAGGGAGGGACAACGGGAAGATGGGAGGGGAGCGGGAGGGGGGGGGGGGTATAGCGGGGAAATGGCAGGGGAATGGTGGGGTAGGGGGAGAAGTAATGGGAAGATGGCGGGGGGTGGCGGGAGAGGGGGGTATAACGGGAGGATGGCGGGGGGTGGCGTGGGAGGGGGAGGAGTAACCGGAGGATGGCGGGGGGTGGCCGGGGAGGGAGAGGAGTAACGGGAGGATGGCGGAGTCCGCGCCCTGTGCCCCCAGGTGCAAGCTATGAGCGCCTCTGATGGCTTTCCTGTGTACGGTTCGATGTATAGCGGTGGACGCACTATGGACAACGACGCCATAACGCCCCCCCCCCTCGCCCCCCTCCCCATCCCTTCCCCCTCGGACACGCCCCCTCCGCCGTCTTGCTCACTAGTGCAGGTCCAGCTCTACTCGCCCTCCCAACCAGCGGCAGTCCACGGCAGTCAGCCTGCTCATTAGCCTGCCCCAGGGCAGGCACATGCGCTTGCCCACCACCTATCCATTAGCCACCTGCTCACCAACCTGCTCACCAACCTGCTCACCAACCTGCTCACCAACCTTTCCAACAGCCTTCCCATCATCCTACCCACGACCCTACCTACCGGCCTTCCCAATAGCCTACCCACCAGCCTGAGCAGCAGACTGCTAACCAACCTGCTCACCAACCTGCCTAACAGCCTACACACAATCCTACCCACGACTGTCTACCAGCCTACCTAACACCCTAACCACCAACCTGCCCACCAACCTGCCTACCAACCTGCCCACCAACCTGCCCACCAACCTGCCTACCAACCTGCCCACCAACCTTCCCACCAACCTGCCCACCAACCTGCCCACCAACCTGCCCACCAACCTGCCCACCAACCTTCCCACCAACCTGCCCACCAACCTGCCCACCAACCTGCCCACTAATCTGCCCACCAACCTGGCACCAACCTGCCCACCAACCTGCCCAACACCAGACGGGATGGCCGAATGAGGTAGAACTTCCGTGTCTCGTGTTGGTAGACCATGGGATCGTGGGTTCGAACCCAGGTCGTGTCAAACCAATGACATAAAAATTGATACTTGTCGCTTCCTAGCCAGGCACTCGGCATTACTAGGATAGGGCAAGGACTGGTTGGCTCAGTGTCAGGATAATGTGACTGAGTGGGATATCAGGTCATGGTACTGGCGGGCTGGTCTCCCAGTGGGGCAGCACTATAAAGTCGCCATGAGTACACACTGTCACAACTCGGTACCCGTCCTGATATGACCTTAGATGTTGCTAGGACGTAAAACAACAAACAAACAAAACCTGCCCAACAACCTGCCCATCAACCTGCCCATCAACCTGACCAACAACCTGCCCCCAATCCTACCGACGACCCTACCTACCGGCCTGCTCACCAACCTTCCCAACAGCTTGCTCACCACCCTACCCACCACCCAACCCACCACCCTACCCACCACCCTACCTAACACCCTACCCAACACCCTACCCAACACCCTACCCAACACCCTACCCAACACCCTACCCAACACCCTACCAAAGACCCTACCCAACACCTTACCCGCCACCCTACCCAACACCCTACCCACCACCCTACCCACCACCCTACCCACCAGTCTGCCCACCTGCCTGCGCACAACCTATTTCGCATCTATACCTGCCAGGTGGCGCTTGAGACTCGAGCCTCAGCCCGTCTGAAACACAATGCGCCATAGAGCACGTGATGGTGCCGACATGAAACCGGACCATACCGTTGTACCTGCTGAGTGCCCCCACCAAACTGCACACCACACAACCACACCACCTAGCACCACACCAGCCACCACAACCTGACACTACGGCACGCCCCACGCAGCTTGTAGAGCACGCCTTGCAGCACAGTACAACCCACTGGGCAGCACAGCACAACACACTGGGCAGCACATCCCGAAATGCCTCAACCACAAACATCGGAAAACATACCTCAACAAATTGTCATTCCAGTCAGTAATTCTTGAACACGTGACTTAATAATTTTCCAATTGTCATTCTTGCATATTTCACTTGCTAATTATTCATTATGATTCCAATGCACCTTAATCTGTGCCAAAAGGGTGTTACTCACTCTTGTTATCTGGAATACCAGTGATTTGGTGCCATTATCACTCCAATGCACCTTAGTATGTATGCACAACAAAATTGGTAAATAACAGTTGTTATCTGGAAGACCAGTGATTTGGTGCTGACGTAATATTATTTAGACCAATACATATTCACAAGAACAACAAACATCCATTACCACCCTCTACACGACACATACAACCTAAATTAGACATGGCCGTATAGTACACCCCAATGCATGATGGGACACCAGTCACCTGACACCTCACGTTAATATTGCACAGCATATGCCCTTATATATCAATCAAACGTCACATACTGGAGACTACACCAACCCCTATTCTCGAACCAATGCCATGCAACATATCAATCAATCCGTGATATATGTCAACCTACCAGCTTAGCATATTGTACCCCTAATCCAGCTGTGGCCTTCATGATCAATGGCCTGAGATCCCTACCCTAAGTCACTCCCCAACACCCTGCACCCACCCTCACCCATTCCCACTCCTACCAGCCCCCACCGCACGCGCACACACGCACACACGCACACACGCGCACACGCGCGCACGCGCACACGCGCACACGCACACCGACCTCCACCCTACGCGTACACATCTGTCTCTATACACAATGCGGCCAGACAGGATGGCCGAATGAGTTGAGCGTCTGTCTCCCGTTTTGGTAGATCATGGTATTCGAACCCATGGGTTCGAACCCTGGTCGAGTCAAACCAATGACTTTAACAATTTATTTGTGTCACTTCCTAGCCAGGCACTCTGCATTATGAGGATAGGGTATGGACTGGTTGGCTCTATGTCAAGATAATGTGACTGAGTGAGTTATCAGGTCATGGTGCTGGTATCCCAGTGGGACAGCACTAAAAAGTTGCCATGATTGATTGATTGATTGGTGGTTGCTTTACGCCATGTCGGCAGCATAGGCCATATTCACGGCGAGAAATCTTTGTTTTTTGTTCAAACCACCGCTTTTACATGTAAAAGCAGACACTCAATTATGTGCCAATAGACCCTCATTAAATTAGAAAGCTCACAATCATAGTTGCCATGAGTGTGCACTGTCACGAGTCGGTACCCATCCTGATATGACCTTAGATGTTGCCAGGACGTGAAACTCCAACAACCAACCATTTATGCGCAATGGCATAGGCACCCATCAATATGGCCATAGTTGTTCACAGGTCAGTGATGTTGCGTCCGACATAGCTGCCACACATTCCTAAACACCTAATGCCTACAGCGCTACCCATGTTTTAGTATAATTCAGGTTTCAATGCCATTAGCGGTAATTCACCCTCCCGTTCGAACTGCCTGTTAAAGTTGCATAGTCCGATCATTTTGAATTTTCACTAGTATATACTTTACATTAGTTCAAAGTTACTTTTATTTTAAATGGTAGACTTTTTAGATATTTTGAGTGCAAACATGGAAAATTAGTTTTGACAAGCTTGCCAAAACTCTGACAGCATAGACTTCTGCAGTAAGAGGTTCTGTTAAATTGACTCAGTATTGCCTTCTACGCAGAAACAAATGCTTAGTAAGTGCATTAGTATCTAATGGGGCTGTCACACTACGACGCATTTTCCGGCGGCCCGTCAGCATTTAAAATAAAATTAAAGCGTCGAGAAACAAACTTTTAGGGGAAATATGTGGAAATTGGACGTTGGCGCAGCGTGTGAGTAGCGTGTTGTTAGCGCGCGGTCAATGGGTGTCGACGTTTCAGCAAAACAAAAACAATTGGGAATTGTCAGGTTGTCGCAATGATGGGGGGGGGGGCACGCGCGGCATGTGGAGAGCGTTACGTCAATGTTGCGCCTTTATACACTCAAGCTGTTTGCGCTGACGACGCGTTCGCTAACTGTTCCATAATCGTTTGCAAAATGCTAGCAGAATGCTATCAGAACGCTATCATAACGCTATCAGCACACCCCCCAATGTTAAAGGAATGCCGTACATGCCGACACAACGTCCAAAGTATCGAGAAATGCTCCCCGAATGCTGACAGGGCGCCCGCTACACATTAGACACACGTCCAGCGAATGTTACAGACGCGCTGATCAGACGCACCCAATCGTTTAAAACAATATCAACACAATATCAACATCAATTGACATTACCCAACGTCCTGCCAGCATTCTTCTAATGCGCTTTGGGCGCGTTTTGACATCCGCCTAGCGTCCTCGTAACGTCCTTACCCATAAATTTGTGCGCGCTGTCGGTCGTTGTTGTTTTTTTACATGCTAAAAACATCTAGTGACCTGCTATGCTCGCCGACATCCTCCGGCAACTGGCAACGTCCAGAATAGTGTACCGACATGTATCGATGTTCGCATAACGTCCCACTAACGGTTCCCGATGTTTCCCGACGTTTCGGCAAAAAATTACACACGTCAATGCGCGTTGGAGAGAAACATCGTAGTGTGACAGCCCCATAAGTTAGATATGTCAAATTAAATCTAGATAATTGGTTTGGTTTTGAAAATTTGATATTTCATCGGACTATGCAGCTTTAATTACCAGGAGTCTTCGTCTATCGGGCATGGGCAATAAATGCGACCCAGCGGGACTTTGAGAGTTGAGAGTTGAGAGCGGTGTGCATTGAGATCATCGGGGTTACATAAGAGGTTGCGATAATCGGGGGATGTCGCAGGAGTATTAGGTAAAGTCGACGCATTAACGTCGGCTACATTGCGTTAAGGAAGGAAGTGTGCATTGAAACCCAGTAATCGGGGATAAGGAATGCTGTTCCCATATTTCTCAACCAAAAGTTTGTTCCCACGTCCAACTCAAGTTCTCCATAGACAATCCATTATAGATCACGTGTATGTGTATGTACTATATAATTCATTATGTGGATATAAATAACGGCAGCCCCTAAATGTTTCCCCCCTCCTGCCAGAGAATAAACTCAACCCAAACCAAGTCCTAGTCTTTCTTTCTCATTTGCGAACGAACTATTTATATGTATATAATATACACAGTAAAACATCTCTAACCGACCACCTCCACAGATCAACTACTCCCCTATATGGATCGCTTTATTTGGGTCCCAACAATACCATTGCAACCATATTCTAACTCTCTAAACTGACCACCTCCCTAAATGGACCATTTAAACTCGGTCCCAAGGTAGGTCGATTTAGAGAGGTTTTAGTATATATACAGTAAAACCTGTTTAACCGACAAACTCCACAGATCGACCACTCCCCTATATGGATCGCTTTATTTGGATTCCAACCGACCACCTCCCTAAACGGACAATTTAAAGTCGGTCGCAAGGTCGGTCGCAAGGTCGGTTTAGAGAGGTTTTATGTATATATATATATACACCCAAGCCGCAGGCATCACCAACCTCGGTCCTCCCCCTCCCAAAACCCTACCACGACCGCCGCCCCCCCCCCCCTCCCCACTCAGCCAGGCTACCGGGACGCACGCGCACACTTCATCGGTGTCGGGCCCGACTGATGCCGGTTCGATTTCCCCACAGTGACGCTGCCTCGCTAACACAGCGTAAAGCCTTATTATCGCCACCCAGATTAAGTAGATCCATCGACCCGGTGCATGCTTAGCCCCCTGTAATTACACGGGCCAACCTGTTGGTTAGACCGGCTGCGTGCTGCCATTACCTCCGCGGGCTTCCTTTATGATTGCCGGTAATAATACGACACTGCTCCCCAACAAAGCACGGAACACTCGCATTTGGAACAGCCTGGCGACTGCAACAGTGAGGCTTGCTGGGAATGCATACAAAGTAGCGTTGTCTTTACCCACCCACTCACCCACTCCTCCTACAATCCCACCTTCCCACTGACCTCCCGCCCCCCCCCCTCCCGCCCACCACACACACCTTCCCATTCTCCCACCCTCCCTTCTCCCAGCGTATAAATATTGAATTTGCACTGGAATCAGAGTTTCAATCACAGGCTATGCACTTCGGTATATTGACGAATTCGATATCACAGATAATAATCAGCACACTGGCATAGCCTTTGTTCGTGGTAGGGTTCAATGAATAATTACTAGATTAGCAACGAAATCGGGAATCGACCCATCCGCAAGACCAGATTAGAGGTCTCTCGTCAGTCAGCGCATGCGTTAGGCTGTAGTAGTACTAGTACTGAGGCGTTATTTAACCACTGCCCGTTTGTTTGGTTTGTTTGGTTTCTTTGTTTGTTGTTGTTTTACATCTTAGCAACATCTAAAGTCATATCAGGATGGGTACTGACTTGTGACAGTCATGACGACTTTATTGTGCTGCCCCATTGGGAGACCAGGCTGCCAGCACAATGACCTGATATCCCACTCAGTCACATTATCCTGACACTGAGCCAACCAGTCCTTGCTCTATCCTACTAATGCTGAGTGCCTGGCTAGGAAGCGATAGGTATCAAGTCATTGGTTTGACTCGACCAGGGTTCGAACCCACTATCCCACGATCTACCTCCACGAGAGACTGACGCTCTAACTCATTCGGCCATCCCGTCTGGTTAGTTTGTTTGGTGTGTGTAATGTGGTCTCATTGCATAACGGATTTGGTTCTCTTTTTAAGCCTACTCCACCAATGTTTGGATGTTGCTAGGACGTCAAACTCCCAACAACCAACCAATTTAATGTGAATCTCTCTGAATGTACATAATTCTACAAATCTGAGTACCGGACGGGATGACCGAACTGGTAAAAGTGCTAGCTGGCTTCCCATGCTATTATTTGTTTTATTTATTTTTTATTGATACAATATTTATTCTGCCCATAGCGTGTAAGCATGTAACCATAGCGAGGGTGCTTGTTTTCAACACTGGACAGCTGTGAGGAATTTTATGGTGTCTGCCCGGGTTCTGGTTCTGGGTTGGTATCCTGGACATCCACCAGCATTTATTTAAGTAGTTAGTATCTATGTTAGTTTTTGTGTTTTTTATTGGGTGGTATAACTTCCTATCATATAACTAATATCATAGGCTAGTATGTACATCTAGTGAGATGTCAATAGGCTTGTGAATGAGGACATGTTCCCAGAATTTGTTTGTTTGTTTTGGTGCAGCTTATCTTTCACTTGTGCCCTGTCCCTAGTTAGTGTCTAGATGTGCCAGAACACATCCGTACTCTTCGGGACTGTGACCAGGTGGTTCGGCTGCATTGTTAAATTGTTAACCATAGTTCTAACGGCATTGTCCCTGACTTTTGGATTTACCGCCTTCCTTTCACCTTTGCCCTGTCTCTAGTTGGTACCTGGGTGCACCAGAACACACGCGTCCCCTTCTGGACTGTGAATTGGCGGTCGCTTGTGGTATTTTCTCATGCCATAGTGTATTATAGGTTGGGTTTGGTGAGCATGGTTGGTCTGTCCATACCTTTCATGATTTGTGCCCGAACACATACCAAGGTGGACTATGGCCTCATTTCTTCCAACCCTCCCAGTACTGCAGATGGTTGTGTATTTATAGGGTTGATGTGCACCCTCTTCCGTGGCCTGTCCTTGGCATATGTGCTCTTTCACAGTTTGCCTTGACTGTGCCCAGTCAGCTGTTATTTGGTGCCAATATGATGGTATATGCTTTTTATTTGTTCTTTTTTTAGGAATTGTTTATAGAGCTCCAGTTTCTTGATTGCTCTGACTGGAGGTGGTTGTTTGTTCCAGGCTTGCGCAGCCATGACTAACACACTTCTTTCATGTATTTTAGTAATGCTTATGGTTTGTTTTAGCACTGGTGCACCTGTATGCCTGGTGTTTCTACCAGCAGTCACTGTGAGACATTGTTGTGTGGTGTAGTGGAGTGCAAGTAGCTTGAGGTGTAGTCAAAGTAGGGTAGGATCATATCCGTCCCAAGTCAGACCAAAGACTTACAAAAACTATACTTGTTGCTGCCAAGCCTGGTGCTCGGCATTAATGTAGGATAGCGTATATACTGGTTTGCTTAGTATCCTGATCAGGATAATGTAACTAAGTGAGAAATCAGGTCATGATGCTGGCCAGCTGGTTTATTAGTAGGGCAGCACTATAAAGTCATCATGACTGCACACTGTCATTAGTTGGTACCTACCTATATGTCACCTTAAATGTGACACTTAAGATGTGAAACCCCAGCAAGTGAACAATCCAACTTTATGGATAACGGTTGGTACCAGTTGCTTAAATATATAATAGTTATCTAATTATTATAATTTTGATATATTATTAATAATTATATAGTATATATAATATGTGTACATATATTTAATATTTATGTAACCGGCATTAGGGCATCAAGCCTCAGTGGCTGGTTACATGCTTGTAGTGCCGGTCACAGTATATCACATGGCCAACTTGTGAACCTTCAGGCGCTTAAAAAAAAGTGTTTCCTCATTCCACAGAGTCAGGCGTTCATGGGGCAAATATAGTGCGACGTAAATTGCCCCATAATTCAACAGTAGCGACTCTGCTTGTCGGATAGTTACCTTAGGCCTGAGCCTAGCAACCCCAAACAGCAAATTACACCGGAAGAGGCAAGAATAGGGCACCGTACTGGGCGCGCCGTTTGTGTATCAGATCAAAGGGCCAACTGTCGACAAAAACACTCCTGTCTTATGTGTTGGTTGGAGGGTCGGGTACAGACAGCTGTGCTGGTCTCACCTTCACTCGTGAAGCTTTTAGTCACAAGGGGTTATTTGTACGTGTTCCAGACAACTGTGCAACTTAACTGCTGGGGATTTTACGTCCTAGTAAGATCTAAGATCATATCATTGAATCGGTACAAGCGCTGGTTTCTCGTGTTGAAGGGAACTGATAAGAGATATTATACGATGAATAAAACTCACTTTAGTTATTAAAAAAAAAAACGGTCGGGGTTCGAAACCGACGGCTTACAAAATTGATCTGTGTCGCTGCTTTGCCCGGCGCTCGGTATTATTACGGTAGGACAAGGACTGGTTTGCTCAGTATTAGAATTATATATATATATATATATATATATATATATATATATATTTATTAGATTTTTTATTGAGGGAAAAAGAAAGCTAATACATGTAATTGTAGATCATCAAGGTCACTTATACAACCTGAGTCATGATGCCCTACAATCCAGCCCAGATGGTGCTTAGAACTATTTACATATCAAATTAAGTGATTTGTGAATTTTATGGAAGATGAGATGGGTGATATGAGGCAAGAGAGAAAACAAGCAAAATATAAAAATATAAAACACACACAAAAACACCTGAACCATAACAGATGTACAAATAGTAATTTGCCGTAAAACTCCACCAACTATCCAACCGATAATGACGTTGTAACTATTAGAATGGACATATCAACACACACACACTATAGCAGTGAGAGATATTATAGAATATCAGTTTGTTTATATTCATGTAGTGCATTATATTGCATATATCATAGATCTAATGGTGCAGTCACATTACGACGCTTCTTCCGGCGTGCCGCCCATGCGCAAAATAATTTGTATGCGCCGAGACACGTCCAACTTTTCGGCGGTTTGGGAAAAAGTTCGAAGTCAGCGCAGCGTGTTAGTAGCGCGCGGCCAACGTTGTGGTAACATATATCGGCGCATTCTCTCTGTGTCTGTGTCTGTGTCTCTGTCTTTGTCTGTGTCTGTGTCTGTGTCTCTGTCTGTGTCTCTGTCTGTGTCTGTGTCTCTGTCTGTGTCTGTGTCTCTGTCTGTGTCTCTGTATGTGTCTCTGTCTGTGTCTCTGTCTGTGTCTCTGTCTCTGTCTCTGTCTCTGTCTCTCTCTCTGAGACACAGAGACACAGACACACAGAGACACACACAGAGACACAGATACACACATACAGAGAGACACAGAGACACAGACACACAGAGACACAGAGACACACACAGAGACACAGAGACACACACACACATACGCAAAGACACACAGAGAGACACAGAGACACACACAGACAAAAAGACAGACACAGATACACAGAGACACACACACAGACACAAAGACACACACACAGACACAGATACACAGAGACACACACAGAGACACACACACATAGAGACACAGAGACACAGAGATGCACACACAGAGACACAGACACAGAGACACAGAGACACACACCCAGACACACACACAGACACACACACAGAGACACACACAAAGACACACACAGAGACACAGAGACAAACACACAGAGACACAGACACAGAGACACACACACAGACACAGAGACACACACAGAGACACAGAGACACAGAGACACAGAGACACACACACAGACACAGAGACACAGAGACACACACAGACACAGAGACACACACACACAGACACAGAGACACAGAGGCACACACACACAGACACACACACAGCAACGCGCGAGCAACATTCCTCCAACATGCTTGTAACATGTGTCTACGTCCTCCTAATGTCCTCCTAATGTGCATATCCAGACGTTTATGCGCATTTTCGGTCTTCGCGGTTTTTTGACATGCTTAAAACATTGAGTGACCAATTACGTGCGCCGACGTTCACCGCCGACCATCGACCTCCATGAACGTGTACCGACGTGTACCGACGTTCGCATAACGTCCCCCGAATGTTTCCCGATGTTTCCCGACGTTTCGCCAAAAATTGATACACGTTGATGCGCGTTGGAGAGAAACGTCGTAGTGTGACTGCACCATTAATTAAACAACTTAAAGTAAATTCTTATTAAAAGCCTGGCAACTCTCCATATGAAACATCATCACACAATCCAATATAGAACGTGATAAAATCAACATATCCTCGTGTAATAGGGGTTAATTAAACCGTCAGCATGCCTGCTACTCACGTGACTAAGAAGCTGGCCAATCATTTGGTCATGTGCAATTTTTACATGCGCCCACTAATGACTGGTCTGACATCCGGACTAGTTCAATCGACTACAGATATCCTGTTCCATGAAAAATAATGTTGTGAGTCCCTTCTCACCAGCCATTTAAAGTCCCTTCTCACCAGCCATTCAAATTTTCAAAGCCAAACCAATTATCTAGATTTGATTTTACATATCTAACTTAGATACTGATGACCTTATTAAGCATTTGTTTCTGCATAGAAGGCAATACTGAGTCAATTTAGCAGAACCTGTTACTGCAGAAGTCTATGGTGTCAGAGTTTTGGCAAGCTTGCCAAAACTAATTTTCAATGTTTGCATTAAAAATATCTCAAAAGTTTACCATTTAAAATAAAAGTAACTTTGAACTAATGCAAAGTAGATACTAGTGATCGATCTAATATATTTATCCCCCCAAAAAATACAGAAATTCAAAACCATCGGACTATTCAACTTTAAGCACCGACCTCTTGCCCGGCAGTTAAAGCTACATAGTTCAATGAAAGCATCAAACTTTCGAAACCAAAACGCATATCTAGATTAGATTCTATATATCCAACTGGCGCCCTTATTATTTAAATATTAAGCATTTGTTGCTGCGCAGAATGGAATAATAAGTCAATTTAATAGAGCCCATTCCTGGTAATGCCAATAGTTTCAGGATTTTGACATGCACACTTAAATTAATTTGGCATGTTTTCACTTCAAATACCAACAAAGTTTGTCATTTAATCTTTGTTTAGATTTACTTCAATCTAAGGAACTGTGATGGACCGTCTCCTGACCTGTTCGCAGTAGAAAAAAAAGTGGAACACTGTGTAACCTTTGTATCTCACTTTAAACCGCCTTCGATTATATCAGGAAAAGAAGTGCCCAGTCACTGACCAGCTGCATCACATGTAACCTCATGTGGGGATTGGGGGGAGGCCGCTAGCAACGTAAGGGACAGCCCACCCTAGGGACTGTTTCTGCTGCCATCTGTTGGTACTTCTTAGCAAACAGGGGTCAGTGTAGTCGCCACTGCCGCCTTGTGGTAGTGGGGTTCATTATGGACTATTACAGTATAGCAGGTTGTAACGGATCACCCTAATCTATTTCTCTTTAAGAAACTGCAGGAACTTAAAACCATGGCACTATTCATCTTTAAGGTTAAATGTGGATGTTGTTGACGGAATGGTTAGCGATGTTTCACGCATGTGGACAAGGAATGTGTATGCATGTGGATAGGCAATGGCTGTGTATGTGGACAGAAAATGCTTGTGCATGTGGGCAGGAAATCTTTCTGCATGTGGACAGGGAATGGTTGTGCATGTGGACAAGGAATGTTTGTGCATGTGGACAGGGAATGTTTGTGCATGTGGACAGGGAATGTTTGTGCATGTGGACAGCTAATGCTTGTGCATGTGGACAGCTAATGCTTGTGCATGTGGACAGGGGATGTTTTTGCATGTGGACAGGGAACGTTTGAGCATGTGGACAGGGAATGTTTGTGCATCTGGACAGGGAATTTTTGTGCATGTGTACAGGGAATGTTTGTGCATGTGGACAGGGAATGTGTGTGCATGTGGACAGGGACTGGTTGTGCATGTGGACAGCTAATGCTTGTGCATGTGGACAGCTAATGCTTGTGCATGTGGACAGGGGATGTTTCTGCATGTGGACAGGGAATGGTTGTGCATATGGACAAGGAATGTTTGTGCATGTGGACATGGAATGTGTGTGCATGTGGACAGGGAATGGTTGTGCATGTGGACAGGGAATCTGTGTGCATGTGGACAGCTAATGCTTGTGCATGTGGATAGCTAATGCTTGTGCATGTGGACAGCTAATGTGTGTGTATGTAGACAGGGGATGTTTCTGCATGTGGACAGGGAATGGTTGTGTATGTGGACAAGGAATGTTTGTGCATGTGGACAGGCAATGTTTGTGTATGTGGACAGGGAATGGTTGTGCATGTGGACAGGGATTGTTTGTGCATGTGGACAGGGAATGTGTGCGCATGTGGACATCTAATGCTTGTGCATGTGGACAGCTAATGCTTGTGCATGTGGACAGGGAATGTTTGTGCATGTGGACAGGGAATGTTTGTGCATGTGGACAGGGAATGGTTGTGCATGTGGACAGCTACTGCTTGTACATGTGGACAGCTAATGTTTGTGCATGTGGGCAGCTAATCCTTATGCATGTGGACAGGGAATGTTTGTGCATGTGGAAGGGAATGCTTGTGCATGTGGACAGGGAATGCTTGTGCAGGTAGAGAGGGAAAACTTGCGCATGTGGACAGGAAATGAGGTGTCAGTGAGGCTGATGTGTAAGGTCTACCTGATGTGGGAGTTGGGTGAGGCTGGTGGCGGCCATTGGGGCGTCAGGATGGGAATTTAGTGTGAGGTAGTTGTCGGCCTCAGGCTGCTACGTTGTGGAGATGTAGGAGCGGGGGGGGGGGGGGGAGGGGAAAGGGGAGGAGGGAGAGCCCCGGGGAGGAGAGTAGATAAAGGTAGGAATGGAGGCGCATTTGTGCTTTGTGTATAAGTGCTGATGGAATATGATGAGGTGCGGAGATCACGCTATTGTGTGGGAGAGGTGGGGGTGTGAATAGGATGAGTGGGGAGGAAGGTTCTCTGAAGGGAGGAGTAGGGCGGAGTATGTGTAGACTACAGGTACTGGAGGAGTAGACCTGGGTGAGGCTGAGGGGTCTGGCCGTGGGTGCCGGAGACGTTGCACTGGTGGCGGGCTGGGTGTATGCCCTGCGGTGCACTTTAGTTCCACCTTTGTTCCCTCGTCTCCTAACACCACACAGGGCCATTAGGTGCTACTTGCACCCAGAGCCTCTTTCGAGTTCCTCAGGTGTTTCTCCTTTAAATGTCTAAGATGCTGCTAGCCCACTCTCTAATCTGAGAAGAGCGCCAACAAGGTCCATAGAGCAACTCTTCAGTGTTTGGGTTCCTATTATTAACTAGCTCCTTGTTACATATTGAGCCCACTCATAACCGTACCATCCCCTACAATGAGCTATACACGATCTGCTCGTGCACTATCAGATCGCATCGAACGTGATAATTAATTGCTATATTTAGCAGCTGATGGCTTCTTCGGGTAGCCTTTGGAGTGATTAAAGAAATGTAGTACAATAGGTTGTGGTATAATATGTCCTATTAATTAGTGTATAGTGAAGATAACACTCCGTCCTGATATGACCTTAGATGTTGCCAGGACGTAAAACTCCACCAACTAGCCAACCGATAACGACGTTGTAACTATTAGAATGGACATGTCAACACATACACACTATAGCAGTGAGACATATTATAGAATATCAGTTTGTTTATATTCATAGTAATCGAACAGACTGTGGGAATATAGATGAATTTCTCTTCTTTCCATAGCAGGCAAGATCTTCGCCAGGATCCTCTTCAACAGACTATCTATTCACATAACACCTGATGTAGTTCCGGAGACACAGTGTGGCTTGAGAGGTAACCGGAGCACCATGGATATGATATTTTGTCTCCGACAGATACAAGAAAAGTGCAGTGAGCAGGACCGACCACTGTACATGGTATTTGTCGATTTCACTAAGGTGTTCGATACAGTTGGAAGGACCGGGCTATGGCAGCTACTGAGGAAGTATGGATACCCAGAGACATTCACAACTATGATCAAGGTGCTACATACGGGAATGATGGAATGTTGGAGGGAAGTCTCGGAATCGTTCGGGGTTACCAATGGGGTCAAGGAAGGTTGTGTTCTGGCCCCGACGCTCTTCTCCATCTTCCTATCAGCAATGCTTGATTAGGCTTTCCAAGGCATGGGGGATGGCGTCTATATACAGTCCAGACAGAGCACTCACCTATTCAATGTCACACACTTCAGAGCAAAGACCAAGACTACTCAGATACTGGTGAGAGAGCTGCTATTTGCAGATGACAGTGCATTGGTTTCCCACTCTGCTGAAGAGATCCAGAAAGTAGTGGACGCTTTCTCTGATGCATCAAAGAAGGTTGGCCTGAAGATTAACATCAAGAAGACAGAGGTCCTGTACCAACCCAACTCTACAAGAACCTGAGAGGAGGATATCATGGTTGATGGAAACAAGCTGAACTCTGTTCTGGAATTCACCTACCTCGGAAGCACTATATCGGCCGACTACGCCAGAGATTCTGGAACAACCACCATGTGTCCATGTGGGTCAAAGGAAAGATCTACCATGCAATCGTGCTATCCACCCTACTATACGGCACCGAGGCATGGACAGTGTACAGACGACACGTGAAAAAGCTGAATGCCTTCATGATGCGATATCTGCGTTCGATCATGAGGCTAACCTGGAAGGACAAAGTGACAAATAAGGAAATACTCAAATGGATGGGGCTGCCCTCTATGGAAGATCTTCTGATCAAAAAGAATCTCTGGTGGACTGGACACCTCATGAGGACGTCATCAGACAGGCTACCAAAGCAGATACCCTACTCTCAACTGTCTTCTGGTTACAGAAAGAGAGGGTGCCCTCGTCTCTGGTTCAAGGATACCATCAAGAGAAACCTGAAGCTGAGAGACATTAAGACCGACTCATAGACATCACTCTCACAGCAGAGAGCTAAATGGAGAGTGACAGTGAAGTAATGAAAGCAGTCTTTGTCGCATCATGACAAACAGCATGATGATGATGATGATGATATTCATGTAGTGCATTATATTGCATATATATTTGTGGTGTAAGAAAAAACTAGCATGAATATATGCATCATATAGACATCATATAGAACAGCTAGAGCAAGGTATGAATCTATGCATGGCGTGGCAGTGATACATAGCATAGGCAAACAGCTTGCTTATATTCATATAATGCATTATATATTCAATTAGCTCCGCTTCAAATATGGCATGGCTGTTCGATAAATACATGCATTGCTGATTAAATTTGCGCTATAGGCCGTGCATAATACACTCAAGATGCGCCTTGGATCCAGATTGAGAGCATTTGCTCAATCAAATTAAGCTGCTCCCAAGGCATTAGTCCTTAGGCCTGCTTAGCGAGCTTCTCCGCTAAGGTGCAATGAATAATTTACATTTCTACTCTATTGTGGCACGATGCTTATTCACCATGTGCATGGAGCAATGGCCACCTGATGGAATGAGGCGAGTTTGTATGCAGGAAGCCGCCCGGTCACGGGCTGGTAAGGACGGTATGGTCAGGCGATGTCTGTGTATATAAACAATGCCCGGTTCTGTCTCTGGTCTACTCTATTGTGGCACGATGCTTATTCACCATGTGCATGGAGCAATGGCCACCTGACGGAATGAGGCGAGTTGGTATGCAGGAAGCCGCCCGGTCAGGGGCTGGTAAGGACAGTATGGTCAGGCGATGTCTGTGTATATAAACAAAGCCCGGTTCTGTCTCTGGTTATTCACCAGACGCGATGGCCGAATCGGTAGAGTGCAGGCTTCCCGTGTGGAAGGTATGAATTTCGAATCCCACCCGAGTCAAATGAATGACTTATACAATTGATGCTTGTCGCTCCCTAGCCAAGCATTCGGCAATAATAGGATAGGACATGGACTGGTTAGCACAGTATCAGGATAATGTGATTGTGTGGGATATTGGGTCATGGTGCCGGTGGCCTGGTCTCTGAGTGGGGCAGCACTATAAAGTCACCGTGAGCTTAAGACAAGAACAAACAGTGTCCGGTTATTCTGTTTGATTCACAAACCAAGCTTGGTCTGGATTCCTGTTAAAACCACCTCAGTCTTGAGTCCTTCTCTACGATTCGCACTCAAACACATCAACTTTCTGTCAGTCTCTCTCTAGATATCTCCATCTCTTTATCTCGCCGTATTGTTGTATCCCCATCTCTCCATCTCTCAATATATCTAGCTTGCTCTCTATCTTTCCATATTTTATCTCTCTATTTGTATCTCTCTATATCTCCATCTTCTACCGTCGTGCTATGACCTTAGATTTTGCTAGGACGTAAAACAACAACAAACAAACAAACTCACCCTCTATCGTTAGCTCTCCTTCTATATCTCTACCATCCCTCCATTTCTCTATGTCTCCTCATTTCTATCGCTCTCTCTCTCTCTCTTGGTAGTATTATAAGTTCTTTGTAATTAGGGCACCTTTGGATTGAGTATTTTTACATTGAATTTACATATTTTCAATGGCTCCCACAATTACCCGAGGTAGTACTATCAATTGTTGGTTATATCTTAATAAGGGGCCTGTGACACATGAGATATATATATATATATATATATCTTAATATATATATTATATATATTATTATATATATTTATAATATTATATAATTATATATATTATATATATTTTATATATTATATATATATTAATATATATTTATATTATATATATTATATATTATAATATATATATAATATATATAATATATATATATATATATATATATATATATAGACCAGGCGGGATGGCCCAATGAGTTAGAGCGTCCGTCTCCCATGTTGGTAGATCATGGGGTCGTGGGTTCAAGTCGAGTCAAACAAAATGACTTAAAAATTGATACTTGTCGCTTCCTAGCCTGGCGCGCAGCAATATTAGTATAGGACAAGGACTCATTGGCTCAGAGTCAGGATAATGTGACTGAGTGGTGCGGGCGGCCTGGTCTTCCAGTGGGGCAGGATGTAAAGTTGCCATGAGTGCGCGCTGTCACAAGTTGGTACCCCTCCTGATATGACCTTAGATGTTGCTAGGGCGTAAAACAACAACATATATAGTAGCTACGCCCCCCCCCCCACTGCCCTCATTCCGTCTAGTACATGCCTATAAGCAGCAGTGGTACAAAGTGCCATTCATCCGATCTATTTCATCCTACCTTTGCCTTCTTGACCCCTGCTTAGATCGCTGACCTATCACCTTTCACCTTTGACCTCCAGATGCATTACGGGTAAACTTGACACCACGCCACGCTACGCTGACACCTCCCCCCGCCCCCCCCCCCTTCCGTCGTACAACCCTTTATAGCCATCTCAATTTCTCGTCATAAACCCACTGCCCCCGCGAAACGCTGCCAAATTTACAATATCAAAGCGCGTGATGGCCGAGTTGCGTGTAGTCAGCGAGCCCTCCCCTCCTCACGTGCCGACTGCTCGAGAGAGAAGGGAGGTGGCGGGCAGTGGGGCGGGGGGGTGAGGTATGAGAGAAAGGTGAAAGGGAGAAGGCGAGAAGGGGGCGGGAGCGGGATCATGGATACCAGGGTTCACCGGGCTCCCAAGCCGGGTCGCCCGGCGGTGGATTCGACGGCATGACCGGCTAGGCCACGCAGTACAGCACAGACCTGGGTCAGGAGCAGTGATTGGCGGTGTGGCGGTTTCAGCGTGTTCCCGTGCTCAGATGTGTCCCGTTGCTTCTGCGCATGCGCAGATTTCACATCAACTCAGATCACCCGAGGCACTTATTGGCGCATGCGCACATCCTACAAACTCGGGTCGAATAATCGAATTCGCTTCTCCGCGCTCGGGTGGACAATTTTTTTTTTTTTTTTTAATAACCGATAAAAAATACAGCAAAATAGGATTTAAAGTATTTTATGATGGCCTAGTTTACCTATATTTCCATTTAATTAATCTAAGTTATTCTTTTTTGGCACACGGCACGTGTATTTGTCGACTCCACTCGCCGTGTTCTATTTGAAATTCTGACGACTGGGATGACCTGAGTCGCCCGGGTAGTGTTAATCGATTACGGCCATGTTTATTAGATTCTGACGCATGCGCAGAAGCGAGGTACACGTCTGAGCACAGGAACACGCTGAAACCGCCACAGGCGGGTTACTAATTAATCTTCGCTTAAACTAGAAACTTTCTTAAAGGGAAAATTGTGCAAAACAATTAGTAAAATATTCCGATTTACGGCATCGTGGGAATGCACATGTTCTATTACTAAACAGGTTTACATGACCAAGCGCATTTATGTGTATATATGTAGGTGCTGGTGGAGCCTGAGTGGGATGTAAATAGACATAGTGGTGCTGGCAGAGCTGGGTGTAACCGCACTCAGGGCCTACCCCCTCCCCCTCTGCTG
Organism: Branchipolynoe longqiensis; assembly: GCA_030323885.1. Classification (NCBI taxonomy): domain Eukaryota; kingdom Metazoa; phylum Annelida; class Polychaeta; order Phyllodocida; family Polynoidae; genus Branchipolynoe; species Branchipolynoe longqiensis. Next base: position 24,642,253 of record CM059191.1, read on the forward strand.
GGTCAAGGTTGGTGGTGGCCAGAGGGGGGGGGGGGGGAGGCACACAGCTTGGTGGTGGTGGGCAGACCACTGGTAGCCATGGGGACCAGGAATGCTGGATCCCTATTGGTAGGGCCAAGAAGGATTGTTTCTCATTGGGGTAAACGGGTGGGTTGATACTCTACAATGAACCCATGTAACCATATAAATAATCAATCAGAGGGCTACTCTTCATTTCTCTTTGTCTGTATTGATTTCACTATAGCCTGCCTACACAACCACAGATTCGAGCTTTAGGCATTTTACAAGTTGCCAGGTTTCTTTACTCTGGTCTATTAATTATCATAGTATGTTTGATAGAGCGAATGCATGGTATTTTGCCGGCATTGTATATTAGTTTGTTTGTTTGTTGTTGTTTTACGTCCTAGCAACATCTATGTATGTATATTAGTAGATATGTTATACGACTTACCTGACCCACCTCACCCACTCTCCCCCCCCCTCTCCCTCATCTCTCCCCCCCCCCCCCATCCCCGTACTGTTCCTCTCCCTCCTCTTCCTCCTGCTCCTCCGCCCCCCCCCCCCGTCCCGCTCCTCCCCCTCTCCCCATCCCTCCTCCCCCCGTCCCCACACCTCCTCCCATCCCCCATCCCCATCCCCATCACTATGAACTCGCGCTTCAACGATGAGCAAGTTGTATTCCGATGAATGACACCACTTGAGCATCATGAAATTGAGAATGACACAAAGTGACACATGTGCCAAATACTGACCTACGTCGTGGTGTTTGGCTGTGACTGAGGAACTACTGCAGCTATTGGGGATTGAGGGACCAGCATATATTATATGGGCGAATGGGAACCATTTTCGCAGCTAGCGGAGTATGGGGGGGCACTATGGGTACATTGCGCGAGCTCCTACAAAGGCTGGCATGTGCACTGTTTGATTGCATGCGCCACCTAGTAGGTAAATCGGGAACTAGAAGAACCTCATCTCACAGCTCGACGAGGCCGAGGAGCGCTCAAACTTTGAATTAGAACAAGTCACCAACAACAGAAACATATTAGTGTCATGAAGATCTTTCGGGATAATTACGTCTAAATATCTACTGCACCTCGCGTTTACAGTTATAGAGCCTAGTACTGGCATGACTCAGTTTACTTAACTCGGTGATTGGCTAAGAAGCATTGGTGTCAGTAGGATATGGTTGATAAATGTGGGTATGCATGTATTATATACACACCAACCACTGTATGACCCCCAATAGCCGATGTCTACTTTTTGTGCTGGAGGGTCGTTAAACAAATAAAAGGAACCCCCAAAAAAGAGGTATATACAGAGAAAGGGAGAGAGAGAGAGAGGTTGGTTGGTTGTTGGAGTTTTACGTCCTGGCATCTTCGAAGGTCATATCAGGACGGATTAGGGAGAGAGAGCATATATGTACATTGTATATAGAAGTATATATGAGAAGTAGACTGGGTTCTACTAGCTTGTTCCTAATTGGAAATCTGGAAGTTTTCAGACAGTCCTGGGAGACGGAAGGCAGATGGGTCACCCAGGTATGTGCAACTAGGACCTTCACCTTAGTATGTATGCAGTAGACACACCACATCATGTACACATCTTTACTCTTATGTATTGGGGACGTAGCGATATATATATATACGTATTATATATGAATATTTTATGTTTTATACATACACAAATATATATATATATACTGTGATAGGCCCGATGTCAGCCATTCCACTGTCTTGTACTCACTGTCACTCACTCAGAGAAGAACACCAAAATCCAGATACATTACACTTCACCTAGTTTATTTGTAAACCTATCCACTCTCTGTGGCATCAACAGTCAAGTGACCCGCCCTCTAACTCACTAAGTCCCACATCACCTCTATAGGTGGGTGGGGTATGTGCTAGCCACACGCAGTAGAGGGCAGCCCAGTCGGGGCCGTGCCCAGTGGCTAGCATGCCACGACGTATTGCAGTTCAATGTAACTGTATATGTGTGCAGCATAGTGTCTGCTGACACCACGTGATAGTGGAGCTCATGTACAGACTGCTACAATACATACACTTATATCTGAATCAGACTGGAAGCATTACGAGAATGACGGTCCAGTGAGACTTATGAACAAAATCCTCCAGAGCGTTAGGTATGATAACAGACGAGAGGCGTACCACTGGTCAAGTGCGTTGGGCCATGGAGGATTTCAAACAATGCGAGGAAAATGTATTTCCCCTCCGCGTATTTATACTTGTATAATATGTTATGCAACAGAAATGCATGCACACATGTACCCATGGCTCTTTGATGAGTGCATGCACATATACATATCCATATACATACATATACACATATACAAATATGAGAGAGAACAACTGGATATACGTCACACTTTCCCGGCGTTGCCCTGCAGTCCAGGGGTGGGAGGAGGGGCTGTAGTGAGGTGGTGGACCTGGAGGAGAGGCGAGGTGCTGGGGTTCTGCAGCCAACTGCCGGGGTTCCCTCCGCTTTGGGGTGTTCCGAGGGGGGGCGAGGTGTTGGGGCTCCACAGCCAATTGCCGGGGTTGCCTCCGCTCTGGGACGGAGGAGGGGGAGTGTTTGACGGGGCCGGGCTCGTGGACACCGGACACCAGCTTCATTAAATGCGGCCGCAGACGACACCGGAACACGGGAGGCGGCCGCTCAACACCCGTCGCCCTGGTGACCTTTTGTTCGGACCATGTCCACCACCGCGGCCATAAACCGAAATTACACCAATCCCCCGACAGCCCTGGCCCACCAACCTACCAACTCACCAACCTACCAACCCACCAACCTACCAACCTACCAACTCAACAACATACCAACTCACCAACCTACCAACCTATCAACTTAACCAAACGCCTCACAAAAACACTAGCCTAACAACACAGGAAGTCACCAACATAACACTCACCAACTTAACAAACTGTCAACTCACCAACCCAACAATCTACCAACTCACTAACCTAACAGCCTAGTAACTTCCCAACCTAACACCTCACAAACACATCAACCTGACAACACACCAAGTCACTAGCCTAACAACTCACAAACACACCAAACTATCAACTCACCAACTTAACAACCTAGCAATTCACCAACCTAACACCTCACAAAGACAGCAACCTAACAACATACCAACTCACCAACCTAGCAACTCACAAATACACCAAACTAACAACTCACCAACTTAACATACTGCCAACTCACCAACCCAACAACCTACCATTTCACTAACCTACCAACCTAGGAACTTAACAACTCCCAAACACATCAACCTAACAACTCATCAATTTAAAAATCTAACTACCTAACAACTCACCAATCTAACAACCTAACAACCTACCAGCTCAGCAGCCTACCACCCTACTAACTCACTAACCTACCAACCTACTAACCTAACGACCTAACAACTCAACAACCTACCAACCCAACAAATTAAAAAATTAACAACTAATCAACCTAAAAGCCTACGAACACATCAACCCACCAACCCACCAACCTACCAGCCTACCAACTCACCAACCTAACAAGCTAACAACTCACCAACTCACCAACTCACCAACTCACCAACACACCAACACACCAACACACCAACACACCAACACACCAACACACCAACACACCAACACACCAACACACCAACACACCAACACACCAACACACCCACCAACAAATACAATCTCCGCTACTCTGTCCACATACACCCACATACATCCGCACCACCATACATATACATAGGCGATACATCGCTGGTTTCCTATAAGTATAACCCAGTTCTCTCACCCAAATGCCCCTTTCCAGCCATGCTGACAGTGGCGCCACCTAGTCAGGAACATCCACACGAACCAATGCTCAGCTTTACAATTTACTTCGCATGTATCTGTAAGTGATCTCAGATAGCTCACTCACAGCATTTATAATTCAATTGTTTTTTGGGTGCGTTTATTTTTTTTAAGCAATTTAGTTCAGTACAAATAATCTGTCATTTTAATTAAACGTTTTGTGTGTATTGATTGATTGACTTTTGTTTAATTGGGCGTTTTTGTGTTTGGAACAACAATTATTTCTTTTAATCAGGTACCTTTCAGTCTCTCTGTGCGGGAGGGTGATATTGCTTGCGTAACTTGGTTACATCTGTGGTTCATGTACAAATGATAACCACATAGAATCCAATGAGGAATTTGTGTCACCCATTGGATGCACCCTTGAAAGGCCCTAGAAAAGGGACTTTCAGATATAGAGCATGTACTGTGGGAAAGTGGCAATTGTCATTCACACACAAACCCACAGTCAGCAACATAAGTACGCTCACCATCATTGTCATCCACTTTGTGTAGACCATGAACATATTATGGGACTAATGAATCAAAGTACAGTAAAACCTCTCTAACTGACCACCTCCACAGATCAACCACTCCCCTATATCGATCACTTTATTTGGGTCCTGAACGATCACCCATACCATACCACTATAACGATTTTTTAAAACCTCCCTAAACCGACCATCTCCCTAAATGGACCATTTAAAGTCGGTCCCATGGTCGATCGATTTAGAGAGGTTTTACTGTAATTGACACAAACTTGCCAAAATCAGTTGATTTGAGCACGACTCAGCTTACGTCCATCCTTTAATCTGCCTTCCTGAGCTTGTTTGTTTTCCCGTTGAAGCAGGTTTCCGCGTCTGGCTGAAACAAAATGCCATGCCCTGCTTAATTGCTGATTAAACTTGCATAGTCCCATGATTTTGAGTTTCTATCTTTTATTAGATGAATATATTAAGTTGGTCGTTATAATCTACCTTATTTCAGTTTGAAGTAATTTTTATTTTAAATGGCTAACTTTTGAGATATTTGAAGTGCAAGCATGCTCAATCAATGTTGTGAACGTCAGCATTCTGACATCATAGACTTGAGCAGTAACATATTCTATTCCCTTCTAGACATAAAAAAAATGTTTAATAACTGAACCAGTAATCTAATTTGGGCATGTAGAATCAAATCGCGGTAAATGGTTTGGTTTAGAAAATGTTATGATTTCGTCGGATTATGACGTTTTCAGTACTAATTATTCCAAATACCTCACAATTATTGAATAGTCATAATGGTTCCAATTTTTAATGATAAATATACAGACTTTAGAAATGCTACCGAGCCATCAAATAGCTCAAATAGCTCTGGATGGCCATAGTTAGATAAACTGCTTGTGATATATTTATATTACTCAGTATAATACCGAGGGAAATTATTCCTCGCATAACTGAAATTTAAGTTATGTTAATCATGTACGTCTTTATTGTTATTAATCAATAGCATTTGTTTATTTAGATTTAGAGTACATATTATTATGTATAGTAATGATAAGTTAGTGCGGAATTGATCTTGCCAAAAGCCATCCAATTCTCTAAATAAGTATTGGGATCATTTCTGGGCTGGGTAGGTGGATACCACTGAATTAGCGTTTATGACTGAACTATTTTACGTGAAATATAAATACAATATATTAATATTATTAACGGAGTGCCTGGAGTCTCATCCACCGAACGTGACTATCGCCCGAACCACTGATGGCAGCAGCCTGGGCGACTTGGGTTTGCATGCAAGGTGGCAAACCCACCGCGAGTAGCCGCTGAGCTGGCACGAGCACCACTATCGCTATCACTCCCGTCAGAAATTTTGAACATAAGAAATAAACGGTAGGCTAGAAATGTTGGCCAGCCAGAGTTAACGTTCTCAACCAAATAATTGTGTCTGTGTTATGTATCATGGAGTGTCAAATAATACAACTACTAAATCGTACATACATGCATCTGGGAGCCTAGATATTCTAATAGTTAGGATGATATCCCTCGAATAGCAAGACATCTGTAAAAAAAAAATGCCAGTTTTATCACACCCATGACATTGGTTCCGGGGCCGAGTAGGTATAGATAGCATGATTACATCAGCGACTCTACATTGTATAATGGTTAGGGCACTAGCCCCAGAATGGCAAGAAGTGTGGGTTCGAATCCTGTTCTAGACGCAATATTCCCATTTGCATCACCCAAATACAGTCTTTGTATCTGGATTCAAATGTGTATAGGTTTGGTTGGTTGTTGGAGTTTTGCATCCTGGCAACATCTATGGTCATATCAGGACGGGTACCGACTTGTGACAGTGCACACTCATGGCAACTTTATAGTGCTGTCCCACTGGAAAACCAGGCCGCCAGCATCATGACCTGATATCCCACTCAGTCACATTATCCTGGCACTGAGCTAACCAGTCCTTGTCCTATCCTAATACTGCCGAGCGCCAGGCTAGGAAGTGACACGTATCAATTGTTAAGTCATTGGTTTGACTCGACCAGGATTCGAACCCGTGGGTTCGAATTTTATAGGAGACGTAATCCTCGGTAAAGCCTTGCAAGGAGACTAGTTACTGCACGACACATCACAATACCAAGCCCGGCCCTACTACTGTCAGGAGAGTCGACAAGGGCTTTTAGAGAACTGCGTGTTTTACTAAATGCCCACGCGCCTTGTGTAGGAGACAAGTCGATCAAGCAATGTCGTGAAAGTATGCTTCATGAGTGAACAACTTGTGGGGGGGGGGGAATGGTGGGAGGGGGTTGTGTTAGTAGAAGGAGAACAAGTCACGTGACAGAGAGGTCTTATTGGACAAGATACTGGCACGGCATCTTACACAGAATGCCTATTTTCCCAACCGAGAATTTGGCGGCAACATTGATCTGGGAATGGGCAAATCTAGGCCAGACCCATATAGTATAGACCCATGCCTAGACACTCTGCCAGCGTAATATCAGCCCAGCCCGTTAGGTGCCTGTACGTTCCGGTCACGTGATATTGGAGGTGTCTAGACCTCTATTTCCCGACACATAGATACGCAGGTTGGGCTATTAATGACGTCACCATTCACACCCACATATACACACAGACACCACTCCTCCCGCCCCCCCCCCGCCACCACCTCTCTCCCTCCGGCTAATCAATGCGTTATCTCCCGCACCATACTCACCCTCTGCGACCAAAGCCTGACGCCTGTGTGGTTATCTCGCGTATTTACGTAATAGGCATGGCTTTATATAGGCAAGCCCACTCTTTGTAATCTCGGCATTGTAATTATATATGCCAAAGGTCCCATCTCCCGCCAAGACACAGAATAAACCGGAACCTCCTCACTGGCACCCGTCTACTTCCGGTTCCAGCGCTGAGTTCCATTAACGAAACACCGCCGAATCGCAGCTCCGACATGCTCGGTTCCAACTGGTCCGATTGGCACTCATGGCGACTTTATAGTGCTGCACCACCGGGAGACTACGCTTCCAGCACCACGTCTGATATCCCACTCAGTCACATTATCCTGACATTGAGCCAACGAGTCCTTGCCATATCACAATAATACCGAGTGCCTGGCTAGGAGTAGGAAGCAACAAGTCATTCGGTAGACTAACTATGTTATGCAAGTAATAAATATCACCTTCCTTAGAGAGAGGTTGAACGGTACCTGATTTAAAGAAATAGTTTTGGTTCCACAAACAACAGTGACAGTATGTATGTATGTATCTGTAACTATGCATTAAAACCAGAGGCAGTGTGGTGGATACATTCTTTATTATTTTACTAACATCAATTATTAATGTATGTAAGTATCTGGCTGGGCTACAAATGCCCTACCGTAAAGAAAATAAATAAATAAATAAAGTACAGTAATCTTATGGTGTTTCTGGCGAATGGCGAACTGAAGCAGCAGGGGCGAGATCAGGGCCCGTATGCATGGAGCAGTGTTAGCGAGGCAAACCACGGTTAGGGAGGGATTTCTGGTTTAGTGATGAAAAGTCGGTATGCATGGAACAGTGTTAGACAAACACCGCATGTTTAAACTCGGAAATTCTAACCCCTGCTCATAGCAGGTTTACAGTGGTGTTAGTGTTAGGTTAGTGTCAGGATGGACCCCAAATCTATTCAATGCTATCATATTTGACAGAATTAAATATGCAGTAAGTGAAATTTGATCAAATTAACCCTAAAATCGAAGCGAGATTAACGCTGCCTACGCCTCTGCGGCAATATTAATATTGTCGAATCGACGAATTTAAAGTAAACAAATCACAGACGTCGATATCCATACTGTCGCACATCGCCAAATCACCGTCGCCGAATCGCCAGTAACAAGGCGAGCTGGTTCCCGGTGGGTAGAGAAGGCAATATATTAGGCCCAACCAGGTGCTCGGCGGCAACAGGCTCAGAGAAATTTCCATAGTGAATAAATTAATTCACATATAGCTAACACACACCATTTAGGCAACCATGCATACGGCTTGACATAGTTCTTGACACCAACGATAACCAGTGATAGCTACCCGGTGTTAGAGGGTTAACACCACACACCGCTAACACCGCTCCATGCATACGTTATATATGTATCGCGGGTCGCGCCGACTGGTTGAATAGCCGGCCACCTCCCACCCGGTTCATCGAACCGACAGGAGGGGGCAGCACCATGTGATTCTTACATCAGCATATGCTTTAGTATATACGTTGTTATATATGTATGTATATAGGTATGTACTGTTTGAGTGTATTATAACATGATGCAAGAAAATAATCTGAGCCCAAATATGATCAGCTCGATCCCTCTAACACACACTAAATAGTGAATCGGAAATTCATTTAATTAATCCTTAGTTAAAACGGGACATTATTTTCATGAAAAACGAATACCCACAATTACAGCATTAACAAGATTTGTAATTTTAAAATATACTACAAAATTCCAATGAATCAGAGCCACTCACAACACACGGATTATTTCCTAGTAGAGAGACAGAGATAGACAGATACGCAGATAGATATACAGATAGAGGCATACACTTGGTACAGACGAACAGAGAGGGAAAAGATGGGATAGTTAGTACTAGCACAACAGGCTGCGACGGAAGTGCGTGGGAAGTTCTCGAGTAGTGCGCCGCGAGTACAAGGCGCGAATTAATTAATTCTAGGAAGACGCCATCTGTAATCATCGCATTGCGGAAACAAATAGCGACTTGCCACTCGCGTCTCCTGATAAACGTGTTTAATTGGCTACTAATCTGTGTCCTTCACTATTGAGGGGGGGGGGGGGGCTTGAGTCTGCTCAGTTAAGACTTCAGCACACACTTTCATGCGCTGGAATTACCATTCCCTGCTGTTGTGTTAATGTGAGCGTGAGTACGAGGGAGGGGGGGGGGGAGGAAGGGAGAGCGAGTGGGTAAGTGAAGAGATGGGTGGGGGTGGGGGTGGGGATGGGAGGATTTAACTGGCGAAACTTGAGGATTAGAATTTTGCCTCATTGTGACAACTAAGGGGCGTGGTATTTTGGTTGTTTTCAATATAATTTAATTCTGTAGAGTTGTGGTGGTTTTTCTGTGAGGTTTTCTTTGGTGGTGGGTTGGGGGTGAGTAGGGAGGGGAATAGGTAATTGTTATGGTGACATATATATGCGTTATAGTAATGGCCGGGGTGTTGTTGGTGCAAAGGCCGTCACGGTGGTGCGAGGTAATGAAGGCAGGAAGCAGTCATGCCGAAAACAGCTCGCGAGGAGCAGCTCAGAAGCTGCCGCTAAAGGTTGCGGCTGATGGGGGTGGCGGTGGCGGTGGGGTGGAGTGAGGGCAGGTTGTGGAGCGGTGCTCCATGAGATCATAAATTGAATCAAACTGGTCATAGTAACGCGGGTTAATGAAGGCCCACTGCGGTTAGCCAAGGCCATGAGCAGATCAGGGGACTCTGGGCGAAGGTAATAGGCCACTTTGGAGCTGCTCATCTGGCCTTGGGAGCAGCCGGGGATGAGCATTGTGTCTGTGATTCGCTCGGAGGGTACGCCCACCAGTGCTCTCGGAAGTGGAGGGTGAGGGATGACGGGGGATTGGGAAGTTCATAATGAAAGGTGAGCAGCTCGTTTCCGGTTCAGATTAGCTCAAGTGGGTCATTACGCTCGTTGTGAAGTTTACTCATGAGGAGCAGTAGTGTATTTTTGCGCGAGGAGGCTATCAATGCAGACGCTGATAGCATGTCTAGGTTCAGATGCAACTGCTTACCTTAAAGCTTGTGTTGAAATTACAACGCTTGCCAGTGATTGGAATGTGACTTATATATACTGCAGTAGTCTGTACTGACCTCTCAGACAAGGATCCACATAGATAGGTAAGATTGATTGGTTGATTGGTGGTTTCTTTACGCCGTGTTGGAACCATAGGCCATATTCACGGCGTGTAGTGTGGTGTGGGGTTCGAAACCACAATGTCGTTGTGTGTCTTGAAAGAAAGAAGTTGAGGGTTCAAATGTGCTTTTGCAGAGCTGAGTGTAGATGTCTTAGACAGGTGTGCGTGGATAGAGCGATTGCATCAGGGAGTCTATGTGGTGTAATGGTTAGGAAGCTACCCCTGAAATGCCAAGCAATTTGGTTTCGAATTCTGCTCTAAGTGCAATATTTCCCATTTTCATCACCCAATGGCAATATTAATCTGCCCGGTAGATTTAAGATGCATACATAGCTATTAAATTACGTATGGTTCTTAAAATTATCTTTAATTAGTAAAAAAAAAAGGTATATATTATAACAGCGAGAATAAAAATGTATCCTTTCAAGCATTAAAAATAATGTATTATCATTGGGGTGATGAAAATGGGAAATATTGTGCCTAGATCACGTTTTGAACCCATGCTTCTTGCCATTCCCGGGGTAACGTGCTAACCATTACACTACCTCGACTCCTTGTCACATCACCCTATCCACACCTACCTGTCTATGAGGATCCTTGCCTGAGAGGTCGGTTGAGACTACTACAATACGATGGTCACAGTTAATATGTTAACAATGCCGGGCGTTTTAGTCAGTTATTCTTATGTTGAAATCTGAGTTAAGCTTGCGTTGAATTGTATGGAACCACTTACCTTAAACATCGTGTTGAAATTGCAATGCTGGCCAGTGTTTGGAATGTGACTTATATATACTGCAGTAGTCTGTACTGACCTCTCAGGCAAGGATCCACATAGATAGGTAAGATTGTTTGGTTGATTGGTGGTTTCTTTACGCCGTGTAGGAACCATAGGCCATATTCCCGACGTGTAGTGTGGTATGGGGTTCGAAACCACAATGTCGTTGTGTGTCTTGAAAGCCAAAATTCCAGGGCCTTGTGCTGGAATATAAATGTGTAATCAGTGAGAGTAGTTGGAAGCCAGTGTTTGTTTTATCCATCTGGTCGGTGAACCCCCGCTCTCTACCTCTGCCCGAACGGTCATAAAACAGGGATGACTCCCTAAGTGTGCGCGTGTGCATTACATCGTGACCCTTGACCTTTATGTTGCCCCGGCAGGGGGGCGGGCATGTGACCTCGCAGGCGGCGCCTGTAGGCATTATAACCAGTGCTCCCCGTGGCCCGGATTAAGGCCCGGCGCTTGGAGTGACTCCTAGCGGCTCGCGACGCCCCATCAACCGGCCGCCGGTCACCTCAAGGCACCGTAATGGTCGTCGCCACTGCCCACTACCAGCTTTCCATTGGGACTTACTCAGACCAACTCAGAGCTACTCCGCGGAACGGAGCAATTGGTGGTGGTGGCGGGGCGGGTGTGTGTGTGTGGGAGGGGGTTCGGGGGGGGGGGGGGGGGGGGGGAGCGGGACGCAGCGTAAGGGCGGGGTGTGGTGGATGGAGCTGGCGCAGAGACGAGGAAGTGCCGACAGATGGCGTCTGGAAGAGAGCGTGTGTCAGAGAATGTGTCGGGCAGCGTGTGTCAGAGAGCGTGTGTCGGACAGATTGTTGGAGTGTGTTGGTGTTGGTGTGTGGTGTGTGGGGGGTAGGAGTGTGGGGGGGTGGCATTAGACGCGTTGCGCCGCCTTAATAATACCAAAGGGGGGGGGGGGTAGTGGGAGGGAAGTGCATCTAGTCTGGCAGTATCGCTGGAGCGGGGAGTGATGAGGGAGGGCGGGCGGGGAGCAGTCTAAGAGGAGCGGGGAGCAGCTCGACCGGTCCGATATGGCGCGGCCGGTTCACCTACCGGGTTGGCGATCTGTCAGTGCGCAGGCATACTGGGTGCTATAGTTCCCTATATCGCGCCGGCCCACCTCATCCATCCGCCGAGCTCCTCGTCCACCGTACTGCAAGGCGCGCTGAGCTGCTCCGAGCTGTTCCGATTCGCTCACGCTCACCTTGATCTGCTAGCCCGCATTCCTTATTCATCAAACCGGCCCTTGCCAGTATCGCCCGGACCGCCGGGGGGGAGGGGGTAGCGTGTCGCCCATACTGACGACATGCTGTGACGTCACGTCCGGTGACCAGGTACATGGTCCAGCCGTGTTCCATTCGGTGTACCAGTGCGAATTTGCATGTACGATGGGAGTCGCTAATGCAGCCCACGTTCTCTATTCTCTCGCCCCGCTATCCACTTAATGATGTGCTACAGGGACTGGCCAACATAGAGGAAGCATGTGTAGAATAGCTCATATACAATAGCTCTCTAGCGGGTATTTTTTGTTTTGTTTATATATATATTTTTTTAATTTAGACTGTATTTATACCCAGGTTTGTTTTCAATGCTGGCCAGTTGTAGTGTTGGTGTTATCTTACCACACAATAGCTGCTGAAAAGTTATTTGATTGCCTGCATTTCAGTAGCAGATAGATAATTGGTTGGTATGGTTAGTAGCTTGTGTTAATTTTTTTAAATTTTCTTGGCATATATGTATTTTATTTTGTTCTACTCTTATTACTAGACTAGTCTACTCCTATTTACATATCATAGGTTTGTACATAGTAGCTGTGTGGTGTGTTATCTGGCTACTTTTGGCATGGTTACCTTCCATTGGGCGTCACGCTGGTGGGCCGTGACATATCACATGTCCCTTTGCAGTGCAGCTTAGTGGGGGTTTCCTAGCCTTATTTTGCACAAATATTTTTTGTAAGTTTTTAGGTCAGTTATTGGGTGCTTTGTCATAGGCATTTCGTGTCGGAATTAAATTTGCCTAGTCCGATGGTGTCTGTCATTTTCTGAGATAAATATATTCCTATTAGGTTGATCGCTATACTCTGACTTATTCTAAGTTTGAAGTAACGTTTGCTTTAAAATGACTAAGTTAGGTATAAACATGCTAAATGAATTCAGGTATCCTTGTCAAAACTCTGAGCCCCCATAAGCTTCAGCAGTAACGGGTTCTCTTTAAATGGCTTTGTATGCATTTCTATGCAGCAACAAATGCTGCCAATATCTAAGTTGAGTACGTACGTTCTAATCTAGCTGAGTCGTTTGCTTGTGAAAATTTGACATTTTTAGTGGACAATACAACTTTAAATAATCCTATAACTTGTCTCTGTCTGAGATTGAAATTCCTGACAGTAGCCCCCTCCCCTATTGAATTTTATTTCCGTATCATCCGCCCTCCCCCCCCCTCCAATAACTCTCCCCACCGTACTGGAGGTAGAAAAGCGGTGTGGAACGTGTGTGGGGTTCGATTCCCAGCCGAACACTTACACACTTTGCTCTTAGTGTTGCCTTGCTTTGCACTTAATATTTCTAGATATGACATGACCATAGATGTTGCTAGGACGTAAAACCCCAACAAATAACAAAACAACACATATGAAAAGGACTGGTTGGATCAGGGACGGGATAGTGTGACTCGGTAGGATATTGCGGCATGATATCAGCAACATGTGTCCGACCTGATATGGTCGTGCGTGTTGCTAGGACGTAAAACCACACAAATGCTCATATTGGTAGCAAGTGACAACCATTTTCAGAATGCTTATTCTGTGAATGTTGTGTGTGTGATGTGAACCTGCTCGATAAATCACTTTTGTGGACAGCAATATCCCGAAATGCAGCTTAACCTGCATTGCTGTGTGCTACATATTCAAATATTCTAAATAACATCAAGAAGCAGGTCTTCCCCAGCTCCCGCTTTCTAGCGCATCCCTCATTGCCTTCGCTTTTAATCACCGGATCTCCCCGGACCCACCCACCCACTACCACCACACCCACCTACCGTTGATTAAAAAGGAAAAATGTGGCAAGTACTTTCTTTATGTTATGTCCACCTAACATTATCTGAGAATTTGAACCCAACCTCATTGATCGGGAATGTAAATCACAGCATCACTAATATATTTCTGTAATCAGCAATATGAACCGCTGATATGGTATCGTAAACATTTTTGTCTTTTTATTGGGGGGGGGGGGGCAGGTATATATTCCAATTTTACATTGGAATCGGATTAAACACCTCGCTTGCCGATGTCGCTCAATTGCAATTATCGTGTAACGTGAGTCGGTCTTTAAGTATTAGGACATCTCCCGCTCTTTCATACCGCGGCTGACGCACCGACACTATCGCCGGACACTGTCTCCGGTGACGGCCCCGGGGGACAAGCCGCCCTCACTACGCCCTGTCGGCGCGCACCTTTCCGGACATTCCTTTAGGCGGGTGACAGTAATGGCGGCAGGCTTTCTTTACGCAACCAGGCCACTACAGTCCACATCGGTCCGCGGCTGTCATCCCCACGGTACGGGATGCATTTACACATCCCACCGGTCACTGTTACAGCTGGCGTGTCCAACCTAAATATAGCTGCCCGAGACTCAGCAGAGACTCAGCAGAGACTCGGCACAGACCCGGCACAGACTCAGCACAGACTCGGTAGAGATTCGGCACATACTCGGCACAGAATCAACAGAGACTCGGCAGAGACTCAGCAGAGACTCAGCAGAGACTCAGCAGAGACTCAGCAGAGACTCAGCAGCGACTCAGCAGAGACTCAGCAGAGACTCAACAGACACTCGGCACAGACTCAGCAGAGACTGGGCAGAGACTCAGCAGATACTCAGCAGAGGATCAACAGAGACTCGGCACAGACTCAGCAGAGACTGTGCAGAGAAGGAACAGTGTGCAGAGAACGCCCGATCGGTTGGTTGGCTGTTAGAATGTTTACGTCCTGGTCATATGGACGGCTACCGACTTGTGACAGTGCGCAACTCATGGTGACTTTATAGTGATGCCCCACTGGGAAATCAGGCCCCCAGCACCATGACCAGATATCTCACTCAGTCACATTATCGTCACATTGAGCTAACCAGTCCTTGTCCTATCCTATTAATGACAAGTGCCAAGCTAAGAAGCGACAAGTATCAAGTTTGTAAGTCATTGAATTGATTAGATGGGGAATCGAACTCCAAATCTCTCGCACTGGAGGTCTGCGCTCTACCGATTCGGTCAATGCGTCCGGTGAGAACGCCCAATGAGGGGAACATAATTCCAAATAAAATGTTGTTATTGTAGCCTCACTCTCTGCACCCTCACCCCCCCCCTCTCATTCCACAACAAAAACAACAATATAATGTGTTCTGGCATAGATAAAGATGTTGGTCTGCATAGGAAGGTGAGCTGTTGATACTGAATGTCGCTAGGGATGTTTGGTTTTCGGGTGGTCGGGTAAAGAGAAGAGGGTGAAAAGTCGATGAGGGAATAGGAAGGATAAGTGGAGGATGCTGAAAGTGGAGGGGAGGGGGGACTGGCTGTTGGTGGAGGAGAGGGAAGGATAAGTGGAGGATGGTGAAAGTGGAGGGGAGGGGGGACTGGCTGGTGGTGGAGGAGAGGGAAGGATAAAGGGCGCATTCCATATACGCGTAATGCGTAATGCGAATGCGAATGCGAATGCGACAAAAAATCGAAACGCCTTGAAACCTATGAACTACATTCCATACACGCGTAATGCGTAATGCGAATGCGAAAGAAATCCATTATTCCGATCGCTCCATGTAGCGATCGGTGCGTAATGCGTAATGCGTAAAGGTGGTGCGAATAGAAAGTCCTCAGTCACCTTTGTCCATTGATATAAGGTTGGAGGAAGCGACTGATAATTACGGACAGCCGGGACAAGGTGGAGCGCGGACCTGTTAGGAAGCAGTAGAAGGAGCAGTATGGAGAAGGAGACGGTGCAAACATGTAGGTTTATGCGGCGGACCTGTTAGGAAGCAGTCTTCATATTTGGGACGGTCCTAACATCCCTCCAAGCAAGCTAAACTGAGCCATGTTTGGACCGTCCCATTCTCTGTGTGTGTCTCTGTGTGTGTCTCTGTGTGTGTATCTGTGTGTGTGTCTCTGGGTGTGTCTCTGTGTGTGTATCTGTGTATGTGTGTGTCTCTGTGTGTGTCTCTGTGTGTGTGTCTGTGTGTGTGTGTCTGTGTGTTGTGTATCTGTGTCTGTGTGTGTGTCTGTGTCTCTGTGTCTTTGTGTCTCTGTTGCTGTGTGTGTCTGTGTGTGTATCTGTGTGTGTATCTCTGTGTCTGTGTGTGTCTGTGTGTTTCTGTGTGTGTCTGTGTGTGTGTCTGTGTGTGTGTCTCTGTGTCTGTGTGTATGTCTCTGTGTGTGTATGTGTGTGTGTGTGTGTGTCTCTGTGTTGTGTCTGTGTGTGTGTGTCTGTGTGTATCTGTGTCTGTGTGTGTCTATGTGTGTGTCTCTGTGTGTGTGTCTGTGTGTGTGTGTCTCTGTGTTGTGTGTGTATGTGTGTGTATGTGTGTGTGTCTGTGTGTGTGTGTCTGTGTGTGTCTGTGTGTGTGTCTCTGTGTGTGTCTCTGTGTCTGTGTGTATGTCTCTGTGTGTGTATGTGTGTGTCTGTGTGTGTGTCTCTGTGTTGTGTCGCTGTGTTTCTGTGTGTGTCTGTGTGTGTGTCTCTGTGTGTGTCTGTGTGTGTCTCTATGTCTGTGTGTGTGTGTCTGTGTGTGTGTCTCTGTGTTGTGTCTGTGTGTCTGTGTGTGTCTGTGTGTGTATCTGTGTCTGTGTGTATCTGTGTCTGTGTGTGTCTCTGTGTGTGTCTGTGTGTATATGTGTCTGTGTGTGTCTCTTTGTCAGAGACACAGAGACACACATAGAGACACACATAGAGACACACACAGAGACACAGAGTCACACACACACAGACACACACAGAGACACACACAGAGACACAGACACACACATAGAGACACACACAGAGACACAGAGTCACACACACTTTTTATATACTTTTTATATACTTCACTGCATAACGCATAACGCATAACGGAATACGCATTACGCGTATATGGAATGCTGGCATTCGCATAACGCATAACGCGTAACGCATAACGCATTACGCATTACGCGTATATGGAATGCAGCCTTAAGTGGAGGATGGTGAAAGTGGAGGGAAAGGGGGAGTGGAAGTTGGTGGAGGAGAGGGAAGGATAAGTGGAGGATGGTGAAAGTGGAGGGGAGGGGGGACTGGCTGGTGGTGGAGGAGAGGGAAGGATAAGTGGAGGATGGTGAAAGTGGAGGGGAGGGGGCACTGGAAGTTGGTGGAGGAGAGGGAAGGATAAGTTGAGGATAGTGAAGATGGAGGGGAGGGGGGCTGGAAGTTGGTGGAGGAGAGGAAGGATAAGTGGAGGATGGTGAAAGTGGAGGGGAGGGGGCACTGGAAGTTGGTGGAGGAGAGGGAAGGATAAGTTGAGGATAGTGAAGATGGAGGGGAGGGGGGCTGGAAGTTGGTGGAGGAAAGGGAAAGATAAGTGGAGGATGGTGAAAGTGGAGGGGAGGGGGGACTAGAAGTTGGTGAGGAGACAGGAAGGATAAGTTGAGGTGGTGAAAGTGGGGGGAGGGGGACTGGAAGTTGGATGGAGGAGAGGGAAGGATAAGTTGAGGATGGTGAAAGTGGAGGGAGGGGGACTGGAAGTTGGTGGAGGAAGGGAAGGATAAGTTGAGGATGGGGAAAGTGGAGGGGAGGGGGCACCTGCAAGTTGGTGGAGGAGAGGGAGGATAAGTTGAGGATAGTGAAGGTGGAGGGGAAGGGGGCTGGAAGTAGGTGGAGGAGAGGGAAGGATAAGTTGAGGATAGTGAAGGTGGAGGGGAGGGAGGGGCTGGAAGTTGGTAGAGGAAAGGGAAGGATAAGTGGAGGATGGTGAAGGTGGAGGGGAGGGGGGCTGGAAGTTGGTGGAGGAGAGGGAAGGATAAGTGGAGGATGGTGAAAGTGGAGGAGATGGGGTACTGGCAGTTGGTGGAGGACAGGGCAGGATAAGTGAAGGATGGTGAAAGTGGAGGGATGGGGGACTGGAAGTTGGTGGAGGAGAGGGAAGGATAAGTGGAGGATGGTGAAGGTGGAGGTGAGTAGAGGGTGGTGGAGGAGGAGAGGGGGAATGGGGAGAGGAGGGGGTTGAAGGGGGCTGCGGGGTGTGTGAGGACAGGCTGGGTCCATGGTGCCGTGTAGCCGCATCTTTACAGTATGAATAAAGCATGCCCGAATGCCGATAAACAACCATCAGCCAAGGTCGACATCAATGGCCGTCCTCAGTCACCAAGTGGGTTTTAGGTTGATCGATCCCATCAGTCGATCGTTCCACTGCACCACGCCACCCCAGCCCCTCATCTTCTCCCACCACACCGTACCCACACAACAATGCAAGTGCACCTTCCCAATTATGCACACCTTCCTTCCTCGCACCTTCTTTCCACCTGTATCCAACCTTAGCCTCACCTTCCGCTCACATGCCTCCAATTTCCCCCCACCTCCCGCTTACCTTATTCCTATCTTACTCCAACCTTCCTCCCACCTCCCTCCAATTGTCTTCGACCTTCCTCTTACATTCTTCCCACCTTCCTCCCATTTCCCTCCAATTTTCTCCCACCTTCATCTTACCTTCTTCCCACTTTCTTCTAACCTTGTCTCCACCTTCTTTCCATCTGTCTCCAACTTTCCTCCTCCCTTAGTCCTACCTTCCTCGTACCTTGCTATTCCTTCCCCCACCTTCAGCTAACCATCACCTAACCTTCCTCCATGTACTGATGCTTAACACCCTCAACTCTTGTTCACCACAGAGCTGAATAACACCTAATCCCTCTCTTTAGCACCTTCCACCGACAACTCTGCCTTAAGGCCCTGTCATACTATGACGTAACTAGATCAACGTAGGGAGACGTGAAAAACGTCGAACTTCTCGGCGTAGTATGCAAATTTGGGCACAAGTTGAACGTGGATGCAGCGTAGTGGACGAGAGAGTAACGCTGGTAAAGCGTAGTGATAGCGTCATGCAATGAGAGAGGACAACGTAATTACGCTCAGGGAACGTTATGTACGTTATTCCATCACCAGAACTATGTTGCTTTATGTTACCTTACGTTACTTACATCATGAAATGGTGGCAAAATGGTAAACATACGTTGGACGTCCGTTAGGCGTCCGTTATCCCGGCGTGTTCACTACGTGGACTGCACATTCCCACCACCTTTAATGTGGGTCAACATAATGCAATGTAATGCAACGTATTGCAATGTAGTGCAACGTAGTGCAACATAGTGCAACGTAGTGCAATGTAGTGACCATTGTTTGACTAACATCCGTTTAACGTCATTGACATTCGCCGAACGTGTACAGAATGTAGGCAAACGCAAACCCTTACGTTCTAGTTACGTCGAAAGTTTTGAACAGGTTCAAAACTTTGACGCACGCCGACATAACACAACATAATGTGATGTAGCTCAACATCAGTCTAAGATCATTCAGATGTCATCATAACGTAATCGAACGTACATCAACGTAATGATGAAAAATCACCACGTCAGGCTTACGTTGGCTCGTTACGTCATAGTGTGACAGGGGTATAACATACATCTCGACCATACTCCCTAACGCGCACTGGAACTTTGAGTAAAACACACTCTGAATTCCAACTCATTATCTCGGCCTCCTCTTCCACCTTTATATCTTTAATCATCCACAACTCACGGTGCACCCTCACCATGTTGGCAAGTTCTTTCCGGTCAGAACACAGCACCTACCACATGATGTGAATCATCATCCCTAGCTCTCATACCACTTCCGCATTCATACCTACATACACACACTTACACCCACATCTACACTCCACCCACATCCACACTTACACCCACATCTACACTCCACCCACACCCACACTTACACCCACATCTACACTCCACCTACACTCCACCTACACTCCAGTTACACTTCACTGACACTCTACTCACACTCAAACTGACATCTACACTCTACCCACTCCCACACTCACACACACTCACAACCACCCACACTCCACTCATACCCACACTTACACCCACATCTAGACTCCACCCACACCCACACTTACACATCTACACTCCACCCACACGCCCCTCACAGCTACACTCACCCAGACCCATAGCCACTCACACTTCACCCACACCCGCACCCACACCCACACCTCCACACATACTCACCCACACCTCCACACATACCCATCCACACTGACACAACCACCCCGATCCCCACAAGCACCTCCACCCCCACCCCACCCCACATGCACCCCCACCCCCTCCTCAACATGCACCCAACCCCCACATGCACCCCACACTCACACCCACACCCAAATCCACACGCACTCATCTACTCACACCCACACTGACATACCCACATCCACATTCACACTCCACAGACTCCACACACCCCAACACACCCGCTCTCTTCATCCATCCTTATCAGTTGTTCCCATATTGACGTTTTCCCCTCCAGACCTCATTACACTGTGCCCTCTCCAAATTATTCTCCCGACAAGAGTTCTCGCCCTTCCACGCGTGAATTCCACCTCGTGGATTCCCTGATGAAATTATCTTCTCAACTACAGTTCTCACCTGTTAAGAGCGACCACTTCATATTTAATAATAGAAGCAGGTTCCCTCCGTGCATGTGTCGGAACCCCGACCCGACGCGCTGTGCATACCGACACACTTCAAGCCACCCCTTCAACCACCTCTTACCTACACTACACTACACTAGTCATTTGGTTTTGCTTCTGTTCATTAACCCTTGGGACCAGACGGGAAGGCCGAATGAGTTAGAGCGTCCGTCTCCCGTGCTGGTAGATCGTGGGGTCGTGGGTTCGAACCCTGGTCGAATCAAACCAATGACTTAAAAATTGATAAGTGTCGCTTCCTAGCCAGGCACTCGGCATTATTAGGACAGGGCAAGGACTGGTGTACTCAGTGTCAGCATATTGTGACTGAGTAGGATGCCAGGTCATGGTGCCGGCGGCCTGGGTTTCCAGTGGGACAGCACTATAAAGTCGCTATGAGTGCGCACTGTCACAAGTCGGTACTGATATGACCTTAGATGTTGCTAGGACGTAAAACAACAACAAACAAACAACATCATTAACCCTTGGGAGGTCTGCTCGTGGCAAAGAGTACTCATTTTGCCACAGTCCATGTATGGCTTCATGGTGCTGTGTTGCTAGATACTGCATCGCCGGCACCATGATGCCGATATCTCACTGAGTCGCTTCATCACAGCACTGAGCAAACTAGTCCTTTCTTTATCTGACTACACTCCATTGCCAGACGAAACAGCGATATCTGCCAATTAAAATTGCATAGTCCCATGGTCTAGAGTTTGTGCCATGTTTATTTTTTAGATAAACATGTTAGGTCGATGATTATAATCTACTTTATGATAATTTGAAGTATCTTTATCTTCGATTTTTCTTTGCTGGTTGTGTTAATATCAGGACAGTGTTTTATCTTAGAATTAGATATTTACTCTGAAGATATGTGAACTGAAAATATGCCAAGTTAGTGTTGGCATGTATGTTAAACTTGTGGATACCATAAGCTTCATTATAATGACAGCTACTATTAAATTGACACATTATTCCTTTTATGCGGAAATCACTAATTAACGAGTCTGATATGTTAAAAGAAAATGTATTGCTTTCATCGAACAATGCATCTTTTAATTTGATTCGGCCTGTAACCGAACCCACGGAAAGCGGCCGGTCTAACCATTAATCCCAATCCCACCGGGGTTCAATCCGCCATGCGCGCGTTGCCGCCCTTCATTCATCTCACCTACGGCTCGTTAGCGCGCGCGGTGTTTGGCGCGTGGGTAACGCGCCGCGTGAGATCACACTGCGTGGCAGTGCCGATTGACGGCGCCACCCGTAGTAACGACGGGTCGCGTCGAATTAGGACCGTGACATACTGCCCGTCATTATGGAAACATCCACCTTCACGGCGGCGATCCTGTTGCCGTGGCGGGCGGGCGGTGGGCAGCGGGTGGCGGGCGGCAGGCGGGAGCTGCCGGCTTTTGCTTTACGATTGATTGATTCTATCAATTATTAATAAAACTTGATTCTGTCAATTATTAATAAAAACTTTTCTTTTTCTATGGGAATGTGTTTCCCTTGACCACAAATATATGATTGTGAGCTTTCTAATTTAATTAGTGTCTATTGGCACATAATTGATTGTCTGCTTTTACATGTAAAACCGATGGTTTGAACAAAAAACAAACATTTCTCGCTGTGAATATGGCCTATGCTGCCGAAACGGCGTAAAGCAACCACCAATCAATCAATCAATCAAGCTTTACGAGCATCGGCCTCAAGCTTGTGCCCGGCGACTGGCGGTGGACATAAGTCACCCCGGACCCACTCCAGCGGGCGCTATGGCTGAGTGACCCGGGGCGGGGCGGGCTGGGTGGCCAGGGGAGGGGGGAGGGAGGAGTGAAGGGGGCAGGGGGGAGGGAGGAGTGGGGGACGGGGAGGGGAGAGGAGGAGAGGGAGGGGGGCGGGAGTTTGGCTGAAGCTGATGGGTTGTTTCACTAAAGAATACACACCTTTCCTCCCATCTTGAAGCCAATATAAAATAGGTGCACATAAATAAGCAATATGCCCATCCAATATGCCTCATATATATCCTAATAGTCTACCTATTAGTAATGGCTACGTAAATAAAAGAATATATAAGTGTATAAATAGCCTAATAGTTATCAAAGGAAATTCTGTTGTTGGAAAATGGCTTGTACCAAGGTGATTCAGCGAATATCTCCGTAAAAATATGGTGATGTGAAGTGTACACCCTGGAGTCAGTGGATTGCATAATCCACGCAGTGGATTGCATAATCGTTGAACCATGCAGCTGGCTTTGCACAAAGGAGTTGAACCATGCATCGCAAGTTTAGGTTGAATGAATATGTAACCCGATAAAATAAAATGAGAATGCAAAAGAAAGTATTTAATTCCATACGTTTTGTGGTTGTTTAAAATGCATAAGTGATAGCGCATTAATGGTTATTGGTGGTGATTGCAGGTAGGTTACATTGGGGGTATAGCAACCCAAGAAGTGTTGGGTGGGTGATAAGGCCAGTGTTAGTCTTGCAGACATGGGGAGGTGGGGGAGGTGTGCGGGCGGGAGGCTATAGGCGTGGTTTCGATGAAGTGGGGTAATTTGGAATTTGGATGTGGAGAGTGGGGTGTGAGATTGAGTAAGGCAATGTTAGTGGGTGGGTGGTGTCAGTAATTGGTGTTGGTGGCTGGTGATAGTGGCTGGTATTATTGACCGGTGGTAGTAGCTGGTGTTAGTGACTACTGTCAGTAGCTGGTGTTAGTGATTGGTGTTGACTGGTGGTAGTGGCTGGTGTTATTGCCTGGTGGTAGTGGCTGGTTTTAGTGGTTGGTCTTACTAACTGGTGTTTGTGATTGGTGTTGGATGGTGGTAGTGGCTGGTGTTATTGACTGGTGGTAGTGGCTGGTGTTATTGCCTGGTGGTAGTGGCTGGTTTTAGTGGTTGGTGTTACTCGCTGGTGTTAGTGATTGGTGTTGACTGGTGCTAGTTGCCGGTATTATTGACTGGTGGTAGTGGCTGTTTTCAGTGGTTGGTGTTACTAAGTGCTGTTAGTGATTGGTGGTAGTGGCTGGTGCTATTGACTGGTGGTAGTGGTTGGTGTTATTGCCTGGTGGTAGGGGCTGGTGTGAGTAGCTGGTGTTTGGTGTGGAGGTACACTGCTGTCTGCGGCAGACTGGTGCGGCCTGCATTTCCCCTGATTCCAGGCGATGCGCTGCGTACAAGCAACCACAATATTGTCCGGATTTGCGATGCTGTCTGTAATCAAGTCTGCCCCCCTGTACAGCAATATGTCGCTGCGCCATGTGGGATGCCAGCGGGGCCTGCCCGAATTGGGTTGTTGCGTAAAGTGCTGATGGGGAAATGGGCTCAATTTGTCGGGTGGAAGATGGAGTAAGCTGCTCAGTGTGGGTGATATGTGGGCGCTGCGTCCAGCCATAGTTTATCTGTGGGGACCGCGGTGCATTCTGGGCGTGGTGCAGACGTAAGTCTGGACCGGATGTTGAGCAAATCATGTATGGGAACTATAGGATGAGTGGCGCCAGTAACTTGCGCTGGTGATTGGATGACGTCACGTGTATAAGGACATCACTATTTGTAAGAGGCATCACTATTGGCAAGCTGCAATTGAGCTAGTCCCAATTGCTCCAAACTGCTAAAAATAGCCTGTTGAATGTATTTGTCCGACTAACTGTCTGCTTGAATATTCATTTGGGACAAGCTTTTTAAATTAGTTTATAATGCTAAATATCGATTTTGCGTTTATTGGGTCTTACCTGTTTGAATATTTATGTCTGACATCATTTGATACAAGCTTCTAATAATTAGTTAGACGGGATGGCCGGGATGACCAGACGGGATGGCCGAATGAGTTAGAGCGTCCGTCTCCTGTATTGGTAGACCTTGGGGATCATGGGTTCGAATCCTGGTCGAGTCAAACCAATGACTTAAAAAGTGATACTTGTCGCTTCCTAGCCAGGCGCTCGGCATTATTAAGATAGGGCAAGGAGCAGTGGAATGAGGAAGACCAATCATCCGCGATTGAAATTTGCGCTGCTTAAACAACTAATGTACCCAAAAAGAAATTAGCCCATTGTGCTAAAAATAGATTTGATTCTGTTCGTCCAACCAACTGCCAGTTGTTTTTATATTCATTTCAGCATGTTATGTTATTCACGACAAACCGTATTGTACCCGGCTGACAGCTATCGTTGTCTGTGAATTATGTACCCTAAGCCAGATCCCATGTGATATATATTTGATGGCGACGAAGATAAATGCCGTTATTTGATTGGAGGCAGTGGCGCCTCCTAATGGCGACAAGGCCTGTGGAATTGTGCATGGCGTAAAGCACTACCCACTATACATGATGCATCGGGTTCCACATACTCACATATGAAAAGCTTAATTGCCGCTAACACATTCTCTACGCTGAGCTCTATTGCCATGTCCAGCGACCTGCCTGAGCGCAATGAGTCATATCAGTCTAGCCCCAGTCCAATTTCCCGCCAATTAGGTTTGTTATTGCAGTTAAATGCTGAAATACATTGAGATTTCAGCTTCTTTTGACAAAAATTGATCAGATTTGAAAATTAGCCGACTTTTGACATTCTCTACCCTCTGGAATACATATCGGTTTAAGCTGCTCCTCGGCCAATATTCATTACAAATATCTTTGGACCTCAACCGCAATATCAGATAATACATATCTAGTTATTTTATATATACATATATATATTTATATATGTACCTTTTTTATAAATAGGCTCTATAATAGGTTGATTGAATGTTGGTTGCTTTACGCCGTGTCGGCAGCATAGGCCATATTCACGGCGATGATCAATAATACGATTGTGGAGATATAAATAACGACACTCTACCTACACAGTTTTATCCATCATGGGTGCACAACTCAAACTAAGAACACCTTTTTTAGTTCCTGTTTTAGCTGCTTGCGCCACCAAAGAGTGGTCAGGTTACTACTACCAGCTAGGATTTTTAACGTTATCATGCCGGGCATTATATTTCTTGCTAGAGAGTCAATTACTAAGCCATACCTAGCTTCTTGACCTAATATCCTAACAACCGAATATATATATATATATATATGTTTTAACCACTATATATATATATATATCTATATATATGCATAAAGGAGTGGAGGCCTATTTATATTAGTGAATAGTCATTAGAAGGCTAATAGGATATAGAAAATAAAGTGTGTTGAACCTGATGTAAATGCTTTTTTCATAGTACTACTTACGCCCTCATTCATTTACTGGCTACATACACTGTAGACCACATGTGCCTAAAGGCCCAGTCAGACTTTACCGGACTGAGTACCGGATACCACCGGACAAAGATTGTCTAGTCCGTTGGTGTCTGGTATCAAAATGTACCGAAATGTACCAAAATGTACCGGATGAAACGGATGCTAAACGGTCAAGGAACGTACATTAACGAATATCCACCGGATGCTAAATGGACGAAAACCGAATTTCAAATGGACGTACCGGATTGTTCACGGATGCGCTGAAAACATATACTGACCGAATTCCCGCAATAAAAAAAAATTCACAAAAAAAAACAACCAAAAAAAAAAACGTCAACGGAATTGGCAGGAAGCAAACCGGAGACATAATGAATGGGTAACGGACATGGACTGGACAAAACTGACCATACACGTTAGTCCGGTGGTGTCCGGCACAAGTTTTCTGCATGTTCAAAAGTTGTACCGGACACCAGCGGACACCAGCGGACACCACCGGAGAGAGAATGGACACGCTGGATAGGTACCATATATAAACCATACATTGCCGTATTTCACCGAACAGTGTCCATTTTCTATCCGGTTCCTCAATCCGGTGAGGTCTGACTGGGGCTTTAGGCATATCACTGTCAGCTCCACTTGTGAATGACTCTCACCCAGATTGCCATCCGCTAGGTCACCATCCTGGAACCTAGCGGTCGTAACTCAGCCCTAGACACAATTACAAGGTGTGCCACAATCTTTGCGAACGCTGTATGTAACACCCAATAAAGTCGGGGGCTCGCCTCGGTGGGACCTGGAGGAAGCAGCTCTAGTTGTATAAAAATAGGGCCTTATAGCCCATGGAATGACCCGGGAGGCAGAGCATGAGAAATCGGAGCAGGTGACATGTCCAGGTCCGGGTCCCCATGTGTGTGTTTGTGTGTGTGTTTGTGTGTATATGTGTGTATGTATATGTGTGTGTGTCCCGAAGTTTGTCGGTGGATATAAAAGGGCAGGGGGAGTGAGCGATAATATGTGCAACGAAGGGGTATGCAGCTGACGTATTGATTGGGTTGGGGTCTGGATGGTGATGAAGCCGCAAGGTCCAGAGGGGAAGGGGGTGGGGGATATGGGTTTGGGAGAAATGAATAGATGGCGGCATCATGGAGGAAAGGGGCTGGGGACGAGGAGGGCAGATATATTTTAGCGCTGCTAATTCCCAGCATACACCATCTGGAGTTTTCGAAAATCGGAATATTGTGGTCGGTATGTCCTTAGATGCGCTCATGAGTTCAGAATATTGGATCTGTGTATCCTAGGGCGATTCCCTGGTTCTCTATTCTCTAATTAGTTCATCAAATATGTAGCGGTGAATTCGGAGTTGTCCTTTTGGGGCTAGCATCAAATCGGAATATGTATTTTGTTGTGAATCCCCGGTCTCCCAGAGTCATTTCGGGAGCCATTTATTGGTTCTCATTGCCTCAAATACAACACCTATTATTTAAATGGAATCATTATCATATTCACAACTATTCACATAAATTATTGATCAAGGAAATCAATCCATATGGATTATGATCACTAGTGCACAGCGGCGAAAACAAGTGCCTGCACTTAAAGCCCCTCCCACACCTCGCTGGATTGAGGAAATGGAAAGAAACCAAACAAAGTCCATTGATATCTGGCAAAGTCCGGTTTGTGTCCATTGCATATCCATTGATATCCATTGATATCCATTGATATCCGGCCCGATCCGTTACAAGTTTTGAATATGCACAAAATTTGGAATGGATACCGCCAGATTGACATCTACGGTTCTTGACTGGTTTGAGTTTGTTTCATCTGTTGGCTATCTGTTCATGTACATTTCATGTCCGTTTCATATCTGTTTCATGTCCGTTTCATGTCCGTTCGTCCAGCGGCCTTTGACCCTATATCGCAACATTTTGACACATTTTAATACATTTTTATACTTATCACGCCCAAATACGGCCGGACTAGACAATTCTGTTCGTTCCTCAATCCCGCAAGGTGATGACAGGGGCTTTACCGTTATGAGCAGAATAAACAAACAATCACACACAAAAAACATAAAAAAACATAAAAAAACACAGCTATTCATCAACAAACCACACTGACGTCAACATATCGGTAGGTATATTCCCAGCATTAGAAGTGGTGGGTAGAGAGGTGGTATGGTGTGGGAGGTGTATCAGTGGAACCATAGAGCTGCAACAACGTGAAGTGTCGGGGTACTGGAGACAGACGAATGAGAGAGAGGGAGAGTGTGGTCGTGCAGAGCAGAGGGTAGTAGTTGGAATGGAGGCAGTCCCCTTCTGATTGACTCCCGACACGGCAGATCCTAATTAGGTCTTGTCATCGCGAGAACGGGGCCTCATCCGCCCACCTTCAGAGCTGGTGGTAGCGAATTACCGTGTGAACTCTCACGTCGTCCCTGTCACCCACATGCAGGGGACGGGGGGGGGGGGGGGGAGCAGGGGATGGGGGGGACGGGTGAGGAGGAGGGGGGAGGCATGGGAGAGGGGAGGTTTGAAAGGCGAGGCTTCTACTGTCAGAATGTGTTACGGTGTCAGTGGCTGTTTGTCGTCGCGAGAATGGGCGGACCGCCTCGTCCGTCCGGAGCCATAAACCACATGTCACTTTGACCAGCACTGCTCCCCTTCAGAGATAGCCTCCAACCCATATCCTCCAACCTATAGCCTCCAACCCATAGCCTCCAGCCCATAGCATTCAACCCATAGCTTCCAACCCATACCCTCAAACCCATAGCCTCAAACCCATAGCCTCAAACCCACAGCGTCCAACCCATAGCCTCCAAGCCATAGCCTCTAACCCATAGCCTCAAACCCATAGCCTCCAACCGATAACTCTAAACCAAATTGTCTCTTACACCCACCCTCACAAATTCACTCCCATTAGATGCACAAGTACTATGTGCCATTTCCATTGCCATGCACCTTTATATGGTACCAGATGGTACTGCATGGTACCACATAGTACCATATGGTACTACATGGTACTACGTCAAGCCTATCAATGTGTCCTATTGCTATGCACCCCATCTCACCATATTCCGCATTCATTTACACCACCACCACCACCCGCCTACACCCCCACCACCACCCGCCTACACCCCCACCACCACCCGCATACACCCCCACCACCACCCGCATACACCCCAACCACCCCCCGCATACACCCCCACCAACACCCGCCTACACCCCCACCAACACCCGCCTACCCCCCTCGCCCCCACTCTACACACCCCTAACACTACCCACCTCTGTCCACTTACACCTCCAACCCCATCCACAAAGATCTTCATTCATCCCATCCCATGCACTTTCAACCCATCAACATAAACCTCAACTCTATTCATAAACACTCCCACTCCAATGTATAGACACTACAACTTACAAGCTCCTCCCTTACATTGTCGTTGCCACATCCAGATAAGATGAGAGTGAACTGAGTTGTACAAGCTAAAAGTTGTGGCTATGAGGTAGGTTAATAAACCAGTAGGTGAGATACACTGCTAAAGTGGGTTCGGTGTTTCAGAATGACGGGGTGACATCTGGTGGTATATCCAGATACTAATGTGGGTTTGATGTTTCAAAATGAAGTGTGAATCTGGTGGTATATCCGGCTACTAATGTGTGTTGGCTGTTTCAGAATAGGGTGACACCTGGTGGTATATCCGGGTGCTAATGATGGTATGCAAGTATTGCAGGTATAGCAATACCTCAGGGAGTTTGACACCCCTGCCCTGCAGAGTTGTAAACCACTGCCTTGTGGTACAGGTTCTTGACAGAACAGAAGGCTAAGGGAGCAAATCCTAAGCAGAAAACCATGTCACTGTGGCAGCATTAAGGACAGTTGATGTATGAAACTTCCAACATGTCCCGACCAGCCACTGCAGGGACAAATAGTTTTGCGCCTGTCTTGACATGTTCTTGCCAGTGTGAAACCTCTACTTGCTCCCTGAGAGAGTGCCGCTGGTAACTTGCAAAAGCCAGCAGCACTTCAACACCTTTGCAGGCAGCTTTCATGAAATGGACAACCGCACAAAACACCGGAGAGTGGCAGTCAAGTAATGAAAG
Organism: Branchipolynoe longqiensis; assembly: GCA_030323885.1. NCBI lineage: Eukaryota > Metazoa > Annelida > Polychaeta > Phyllodocida > Polynoidae > Branchipolynoe > Branchipolynoe longqiensis. Next base: position 24,672,287 of record CM059191.1, read on the forward strand.
CAGTCTTTGTCGCATCGCGACCGACAGCCTGATGATCATGATGATGGGCATACACTCCAATAACTCTCAATGGTACAGACCTCCTCCCAGATACAGATACTTTCTCGCCAAGACTGTCAGCCGTGGAAACAAACACAATCTGACCTATACTCAAGCACGCGCACTGGCACCATTATGCATAGACAGGGGCATATTCAAAGACTCAGCATCCACAGATGCGATTTCAGTCATGGCCCTGGACACTTTCAGCCACACAAGTATGCATCGGCAGAGGTTTGTTTGCCAGTGCGGCGAGACAGCGACACTTCCGTGCAGCCACTTCCGCAGACACACCCTGGTCCACATCCACTGATACTCCCTCCACCCCCTTCTACCAAGGAGACATCACCACTCACCATCCAGATACACACAGCATAGATACGCAGGCACACAGACTCACAGACACACAGACACACAGACACACAGACTCACAGACTCACTGACTCACAGACACACAGGGCAGTCACAACGCCGTAACACTGACACAAAGGCACACATGCACACTCACCCACCTCCATCTTCTTACAGAGACAGTCACACTGACACACAGTCACACTGATACACCGACACACGGACACATAGAGACACTGACACACATACAAGTTCCTCCACCCCATCTACTACGAAGACCGCCACAGACCAACTCAATAAACACACAGCACAGACAGTCACACAGACACATTGCTCCACCCAATCTACTCAGAGATACACCGTGACTCACCTACACGATACACACAACACCAACACACAGCACGGACACACTGCACCGACACACGGCGCAAAGACACAGCACCTACACACAACACTGACACACAGCACACAGGCACACATCACACAGACACACAGACACACAGCACACAGCACACATCACACCGCACACAGGCACACAGGCACACAAGCACACAGCACAACCACACATCACAAAGGCACACAGCACCAACACACAACACACCACCACACAACCCATAATCATACAGTGACACAGACACATGCCAGGGACATACAGACACACTGCTGCTCTACCCCAATCGACCTACAGGGAAACGCCACCATTCACCTACCCGATACACACAGCACAGACACACAACCGGCAACTACACTGTCACTGTCACACAAGTATGTACCACAGTCACATAGACACAGAGACACACAAAGCGCGATCATGGTGACATACAGACATACAAACATACAATCACACAGACACATAACACAGACACACAACCCAAAAATACACTGTCAGTGTCCCCGTCACACAAGTATATACCACAGTCACATAGACATAGAGACACACAAAGCGCCATCATGGTGCCATCCAGACATGCAAACTTACAATCGCGCAGACACATAACACAGACACACAACCCACAACTACACTGTCAGTGTCACCGTCACACAAGTATGTGCCACAGTCACACAGACATAGAGACACACAAAGCGCCATCATGGTGCCATCCAGACATGCAAACTTACAATCGCGCAGACACATAACACAGACACACAACCCACAACTACACTGTCAGTGTCACCGTCACACAAGTATGTGCCACAGTCACACAGACATAGAGACACACAAAGCGCCATCATGGTGCCATCCAGACATGCAAACTTACAATCGCGCAGACACATAACACAGACACACAACCCACAACTACACTGTCAGTGTCACCATCACAGAAGTATATGCCACAGTCACATAGACATAGAGACACACAAAGCGATATCATGGTGACATACAGACATGCAAATTTACAATCACACAGACACATAACACAGACCCACAACCCACAACTACACTGTCACCGTCACACAAGTATATGCCACAGTCACATAGACATAGAGACACACAAAGCGACATCATGGTGACATACAGACATGCAAACTTACAATCACACAAGCACATAACACAGACCCACAACACTGTCAAACAGCCACTTTGAGACACAATACAGCCACACAGACACCTCACACATATTCACTCATAGATACACACCGACACATGCCACAAAGTGACACAGTCACACAGTCACCGATACACAACACGGAGACTCAGACACACAACATGCAGGCACCCAGTTTCAAAGATATACAACAGACAGGCACCCAGTTTCACAGACACTAGCACACATGCACCAAGTTTCACAGACACATACCAGATAGGCAGCCAGTTTCAAAGACACACAACAGACATGCACCCAGTTTCACAGATACACAACAGACATGCACCCAGTTTCACAGAACTTAACAGACAGGCACCCTGTTTCACAAACACACAACAGACACGCACCCAGTTTTATAGATTCCAAACAGACAGGCATCCAGTTTCACAGACACCTAACAGACAGGCACCCAGGTTCAGAGACGCTTAACAGACAGGCACCTTGTTTCACAACCAAACAACAGACACACACCCAGTTTTACAGACACTAAACAGACAGGCACCCAGTTTCACACACACCTAACAGACAGGCACCCAGCTTCATAGACACACAGCATACAGGACCCAGTTTCACAGGCACCCAGTTTCACAGACACAACACATAGGCACCCAGTTGCACAGACACCTACCAGCCAGGCACCGAGTTGCACAGACACCTAACCGACAAGCACCCAGTTTCACACACACAACAGATAGGCACCCAGTTGCACAGACACCTAACAGACAGGCACCCAGTTTCACAGACACAAAACAGACAGACACCCAGTTTCGGACCCCCAATTTCAGGCACTCAGACAGTTCCAGGCACCCAGTTTCACAGTCACCTAACAGACACACAGACATCCATCTCCGCAACGCCCGTGCAGAACTCTACAACGCCACTCCTAATCACGCCCTAAGTTTGTTTTAGCCCGGTGTCACGTCCTTTGCCGAATGAGACTTATTGAAGACACTTTCTCTCATGCTGTGCGAGCGTTTGTCAGATGGCAATTTATTTCCCCATCTAGATTGCTAGATGGCATGCGAGCTACTTTTCCTACACAGCCGCGGCAACTATTCGTTTTCAGACAGACGCAGGACATGCGACAACAAGTCATAACTTTTGCATGTATTTGCGAACGGTTTAAGACAGTGCGCTCGAATTCTGTCTAAATCAGTATAGACTGTATCAGAAAGAAAGAAAATAGTCGGTCCATACTTCTACTTTCTCCCTGTTTACTCTTAATTCAATGAATAATCATATCCACCACATCAATACAGGGGACTGAATTAGCTTTGTCTTTACTGTACTCCATTCTAACCTCACCACATGGATCTACTCTCTATTGGTCTTATGTAGACGTACCTCTCGATCTTTTACACTTAGGAGATACACAGTATACATAATACTTGTAAATATATACATATACATATACTATACATATATTTATTTATATATATATACATACATTAAAGATGTATATATACATAGATAGATATATATATATATAGATATACAGTAAAACCTCTCTAAGTCGACCGACCATAGAACCGACTTTAAATGGTACATTTAGGGAGGGGAGGTGGTCGGTTTAGGGAGTGTTTTTATCGATACAATGGTATTGTATGAGCGATCTTTGGGACCCAAATAAAGCGATCGATATAGGGGAGTGGTCAATCTGTGGAGGTGATTGGTTAGAGAGGTTTTACTGTATACATATACAATATATATATATATATTTTACCTCGGTAAACAGCCTCAGGCTAGCCTCAGGCTAGGGAGAGGTAAGCACGTCCGGTACCAGCAATTAGCATATACAACTCACGACTGGATAACGTGTCGTTGGGTTGCTCCGGCAAAATTAGTCTACATACAAGCAAATACGCAGTAAGTATAATAAAAACTGTGGTTAGCTTAATTATGATGCATTAGAGCATCAATATGGAAAGTTTAGACTTTCGTTGGTCCAATTTGGACGAGTTATTTGGTTATAAACAACCAAGGATAGAACACTCGAGTGGGTTTCTCGAAGGAACCAAACCGGTCATTAGCGGTTATGTCAACACCCGGGTCACCGTGTGACTATGGGTAGAGATGTGGGTTTCGCCCTATCTCATGTGGAAATTCTCTCGTACTCTAATAGAGAGTAATGTTGGAGATGCTCCTGGGTTTCTTTTATAGACTCCCCTAGACAAAACTTTTTCAGGCGTTTCTCCGAGTTTCGTAGCATTTTCTCCAACTTGTTGACGTAGTAGTCACAGGTGGGAGAAGTGTGCGGAACAGAGGGATGGGCGGGCCGATACACTGGTCCCGACCCCGCGTAAGGTTTGGGCTTGACCCACAACCCACGCACAAATTTAGCTTATTACGCCTGTGTTATAACGGTATAAACACGTTCTTTAACACCAATAGATGTCCAAATGAGTTTGAAACAACCATATTGTGACATATATATATACCGGGACTGATCAAAAATGTTGTTTCAGCTCCCGATGGCCACGAAGCGGAGTAAGCGCGGTGCAGCAGCAGCCGAGGGGCGTGTTCCGAGTGGAGTGGACGAGGAGTACGACTCCTCACCTGTGTTGTCGGCAGGGCCGTCGACACAGCCCCGGGCGCATATCCTCTCCGACCCGGACGAGGACGCAGTGCCTGATGTGCCTGCGCCTCCAGATTGGGAGGCTCGCTTTGCACGATTGGAAAGCCACATCTTGACTGCCAAATCGCCTGTGTCTCGGAAGCGGCGTAGGCCGAGTGTCCAAGAGGATTCGTTTGAGGATTTCTTGGACACAGACTCGGCGGTGGAGCTTAAGGCTCCTCCTCCTCCTTCTCCTAAACGGAGGAAGAAGAAGAAACAGGTGATTTCTTCGGGTGATGAATTCACCAAGGAGCGGGCAGAGTCTGGTTTTCGCAAAAAGCGGAAGACTAAGTCCAAAAAGAAGAAGAGGAAGAGGAAATATTCTTCTTCTGAGTCGTCCACTGAGTCTACTTCTACGGAATCAGACTCAGACACCGTATATGAAGGGGTCTATGCGGACATTGGCACTAAAGTGGCTAAGAAGGTGGAGAAGCCAAAGGCTAAGCGGGTTAAAACCACTACGCTTATGCGCGAGACCGTGAATGGTCATTTTCGCACGTTCAAACCGGCGGAGGTTATCTCCAAGTTAGGAGATGAGTTAACAGGCATAAAGGGTGTTCCCAACTCCATCATTAAAGAGATGGATCGGGATGTCAATATGACGGATGACCGTAAGAAGTTTGAGGATGTGTTGCACACAGTGCATAAGGCAGTGTTGGCTACCCTAACAGCTATTGTTCCTGTGGCTAATAGGATGCAGAGTGAAAATAAGTTCTCGTCTTTGGCTAAGACAATGGACAAAGGCATTGCAGTACTAGCGGCGGCAGGTAATTACCTGTCGTTTCGAAGATATGAAAATGTCTTCAAGTCAGTTTGCACAGATGCTGGCAAAGAAGTGGCTCGCTCTAAGAAGGTTACCGATAATGAGGGGAAGGAGTTTACGCTCTATCTTGCTCCAGAGCCGATTAAAGGGAAACCTTTAGATAATACCAAGATGTTTGGCGGTCAACTACAATACCTCTATAAAGAGGTAGAGACTGCAGCCAAGAGTGGCAAAAACATGGATGGCAAGAAGAAACAGGAAGCCTCCTCGTTTCAAAAAGTCACGAGGGGATTTTCGTCCACGACGGTTCACCAGAGGAACCAGACCGAGTTCAAACTTCGGTCAAGGGTTTCGGGGCCGGGGCGCTCGCCCAGGCTGGACCGACAACACCGCACGGCCAATAGGTCGAGGGTTCAACTCGTCGAGACCTTTCCCCAGGGGCGGGTCCAAGTAGAGGTCCAAACACAAACTTTACAAGTCCCTGCAGCCTCTAAAAACACACAAACTGTAAGCAACTTTGTGGCTGGTAATATTAGTAATCATATTTCTGAGTGGCACAAAATTACTAGTGACCAAGAAATTATAGAAATAGTTAGGGGTGTTCAAATTCCTTTTACACAAATTCCTGTACAAAGTATAATACCTTTTCCATATAACATTCAACCAGTTGAACGAGACGCACTAACTAAACAGGTACATAAATTCTTTGAGAAAGGAATTATACAAAAAGTGACACACTGTTCAGGACAGTTTATTTCAAACATTTTCTCGAGACCGAAGCCTAATGGTGATGTTCGAATGATCCTGGATTTAACAATCCTTAATAAAAGGGTGGAATATCGACATTTTAAAATGTTCTCTCTAGATACGGCACGAGATCTGATTACACCAGATGCGTGGATGGCTAGTGTTGATTTACAGGATGCATATTATACGCTTCCCATAATGGAACAATACCGAAAATTTCTTCGATTTATTTGGGATAACCAACTCTATGAGTTTACCTGTATGCCGAATGGCTTAGCTTGTGCGCCACGTTTATTTACTAAATTGCTTAAACCTGTTTTCTCGGTAATGGCGAGGAAGGGTCATATAATGTTTCCATACATAGATGATTCTTTTATTATAGCATCAACACAAATTGGTTGTGTGAATGCAGTTTTGGATTTATGTGCATTACTCACTAAATTGGGGTTTTATGTACATCAACAAAAGTCAGTGTTTAAACCAACAAAACAACTCAAATGTTTAGGGTTTATTCTGGATACACAGTCCCTTACAGTGTCGATAACAGAACAAAAACTAATTAAGTTTATGACTACAGCGACTCAGCTTATTAAGTTATCAAAGCCAAAAATTAGACAGGTTGCTGTTCTTATTGGCATAATGACCTCATATGCACCTGCTGTGTTATATGGGAAGGCCCATATTAAGTCGCTAGAAATAGATAAAAATTTAGCGTTAACACGAACTAAAGGCAATTTTGAGCGAAAGATGTTTATTTCGCAAGAAGGGTTACAGGATATTGGATGGTGGATGCAACATATAGCAAGTTCACCAAATCCAATCCGCATGGCGGAACCTAATACAGTAATTACTACTGATGCTTCGTTAGAAGGTTGGGGAGCTCATCGAGATGGGGTCACAACAGGAGGTAGATGGCTTGATGATGAAAAATCAGACTATATTAATGCACTAGAATTGCGTGCTATTTATCTGGGCTTACGTAGTTTAGTAAAGATAAATAAATCACAGGTTAGAATACTAACTGATAATACTACTGCCATGGCATATATTCGTAACATGGGTGGAACCAAATCAAAGTCTTGCAATCAGTTATCTAAACTGATTTGGAACTGGGCACAGGCTCAACAAGTCTGGCTGACTGTAGCGCATATTCCAGGGTCACAAAATACACTTGCAGATTATAAAAGTAGAAATTTCCATGACCATTTAGAGTGGTCTCTCTCTACACATTTGTTTAACTTCGTTTGTGAAAAATGGGGTACACCTGAAGTTGACTTATTTGCATCACGAAATAATAACAAGTTACCCTGTTATGTTTCTTGGCATCCTGAACCGGATGCTTGGAAAGTAGATGCGTTTGCTATTACCTGGGAAAATAATTATTTTTATATTTTCCCACCATTTAGTATTATCAGCCGAGTAGTGAGAAAAATCGGCTTGGAAGGGACACATGCGATACTGGTGGTGCCCGATTGGGACACGCAACCTTGGCTGCCAGCAGTTTCACAACTGGCAAAAGATCGTATACGATTCCCAAGAAAACTCGGGAATCTGACGCACCACGGACCGCTAGTGGTTCACGGCGACGTGTCAACGACGCCCCTATTGGCATTCCTTTTCTAAGGAAGCAGCTACAGCAATTTGGATTGGACAGAATTACTGAGGATAGGATAGTATCGGATGCCTGGAGGCCAGGAACTGTCAAAATGTATACAACCTATTTAAAGAAATGGGGTGTACATTGTTTGTTAATGAAAGTTAAGCCAACAAATCCAAAGATTTCACAAGTAGCTCGGTTTCTTCGTTCTCTAGAGGATGAAGGACTTTCCTTTGGATCGATTAATGCGGCGAGGTGTGCGTTATCAATTATATTACCTAGAATTGATGGCGAAACAGTTGGAAAACATCATGTTATTTGTTATTTACTTCGTTCAATTTATCAAAGGAATCCTCCAAAACCAAAGTATAGTCGGTTTTGGGATGTTTCTATAGTATTTAAGTTGTTTCAGGCTTGGCCTCACAACTCGTGGTTAGATATAAAACAGTTAGGTTTTAAGGTCGCGGTCCTGTTATTGTTAGTAACCGGACACAGAGGACAGACGATTGTTGCTTTATCCTTAACTGGATTAGAAATAGACAAGCAACAAGCTACGTTTGATTTAGAAAAATTGCTCAAATCGAACACGTTAGGTGACCCTTTATCAACGGTTCACTTAGACTGTTTTCCGAATGATCGGAAATTATGTGTTGTGTCGGCCATACGGGCTTATATATACAAGACAAAGGATTTACGTGCATCACAACAACTATTAGTGAGCTTTATAAAGCCACATAAGGCGATTTCACGAGACACACTTGCCAGATGGACAATTACGGTGTTGAAATTGGCTGGAGTGGATACGAGTAAATACTCTTCCCACTCAACTAGAGGAGCCATGGTCTCCAAGGCACGGGTGCTTGGTATTTCTGTGAAAAGAATACTAGCGCATGCAGGCTGGAAGACGGCTAAGTCGTTTGCAAAACATTATAATAAACGACTAGAAAAGCCTACCGGCGTTGCAAAGCGTCTTCTCGCCAACTAACAAGAATAGGTGAGAACAAAAATTTAGAATGTTATAATAATAAGAAAGAATGATATTAAGGATAAAAATGAATTATGTAAAGGTCTCCCTAGCCTGAGGCTAGCCTGAGGCTGTTTACCGAGGTAAAATAGTATAGTTATACGAGTCTTACCTTGGTACAGATGATGGATAACTGTTGTTTTACCGAGGTATAAGCCTCGGATAGATGTGGGCTAGGGCCCTCCCGCCACACCCTGCCACATCTATTCCGTTGGTGTACCTTTTCGGTAAAGTAATAGTATCCATTGTTTGAAAGTCATTTTTATCCTCAATAAGTAGGTTAAGATTGCTGGTACCGGACGTGCTTACCTCTCCCTAGCCCACATCTATCCGAGGCTTATACCTCGGTAAAACAACAGTTATCCATCATCTGTACCAAGGTAAGACTCGTATAACTATACTATATATATATATTACGCGGCACAAATAATGGAAGATTATAATTACTCACCTTTCTGTTTTGCTAATATATATATATATATATATATATTGTGTACACAATACTACGGAATGTATGTTATTTCCACCCTCCTCTGTATTAACATCTGGCTTACCCTGCCACTGGTCACAAAATTCAGTAAATTACATATAATTTAATTTATCCTAAGTTATAGCGATGCTACACGTGTCCAATACGTCACTTAGTCATACTCGTGTAATCACAAACAGACTGTGATTGACCATAAAGCAATAGAAAGCGCCCGGAAGTAAAATTGTCCTTATGCAGATATACCCAACCTTGACTGCAATCCCACAACACAGTGCTCCTGCAGTAATGCTTCAGGATTCCCTCTCCTCCCCTCCAGCCCTCGCCCCCCCCCCCCCCCACACACCCTCCCAATCCGCAACCCTCAACCCCCATCACGGCATTACACACACACCCTCCCGGACCAGTCCTTAATGATCCCCGGCCGGCCAGGATGACCACAAACAGATCCTTCTGCTTTTGTAGCCTTTGTCGCCGGCTTTGACAGCCCGAGGCCCAGGGCGGGGGACAGTTCCTCCCCCGGCGCCCACCCGGGCATGCCGATGGCTTCGTTAGTGCGCTTGGCTTTCCACTCACACCTCGTACTCCTCCGGGCGCGGCATCCCTAACAAATCACTGACTATAAACTGGGAAATAAAACCACCAATATGGCAACGCGTGCAACTTTCTGCAACAACATGCACAGATTGCCGAGATATATACATGTATATATATACATATATATAGACAAATATATGTAATGTATAAGGATTATGTGAGTATAAAGGCAGGTAAGGGATGCTCCCTATATTATCTTATTATTATCGTATTATTAACCACTGCTATCATGTGTACTACTCTATGGGTCATCCACACCTGAGACCGGTGGCACCACCACCGGTGTAGTAAGTTCAAAACACTACCCCACAAAAACACTACCGTAGTGTTTTTAATAGGGTAGTTTACACCGGCCCAACCTTCACGAGTGGCACGAATATTGTCATTCGCGCACTGGAATTTGTATAGACATATATATATACAATTATATAGACATATATATATATGCTGTATAAGAATTACATGAGTATAATATCCCGGAATATCCCTCCTTTCCCGCATCACTCACTCAGCTCCATGGACTGATGGAGTCTGTCCTAGTCATCTACTGTTCCAACCTCCCCAACCCCAGCTCCGATGCTGGTGCCACCACCCCTGGATACTGTACTTTACCGCTGAAAATACATATATGTATAAGATACATACTAAGGCTACGTGATTGGATTCAATAATGATTAGATAGAGCAGGAATATTGGAGCCCTGCGTGTGTGAACTGTTAGTGTCATGTCCATTGGCGACTGTGTGCAAAGCTCGTTAGAGTAAACTTGTGTCCACTTGTTTTGCTTCCAGTTCCGCCAGGTGGTGCACATGCTGAAGCCCGACCACCAAACCGACTCGTGTTCAGAAAGTGCCTGTTCTGCTGATATATCCGTTACCGACAGTGGCAAAGGGCCGAGCGAGGAAGGCGAGCATATAGGTAAGGAGCCTGTTCGGGGTGGAATGCGGTAACTTTTGTTTCTGATGTCTGCGTGTGTGTGTGCGCGCGCGCGTGTGTGTATGTGTGTGTGTGCTTGAGTGTTATATTTAGATAGGTCTGTGTGCGAGCGCTTGGTTGTGGCTGTTCAAACACTTCCGGTCCGCATGCGCGCTGCCGTGAATGCAAGCGTGCCTGCTCCGCGCGTTTTGGAGTAGCGTGTGTATGCGTGTTGGGTGGGTGTGGTGTGGGTGGGCGTGGGTGGGGTGGAGACACAACGTGTTAAATGTGCTGCCGAATACCCCGGTGCACTGCGTTGTGTCTCTACAACGTCCTGAGCACATTGTGTATGTATGATGCCTGCCAACCACGCCCCCCCCCCCAAGTCCCCATCTCATGTAGTCCCCTGTGGTCACTCTGTCTCCCTTCCCTATTACCCCCCTCTCTTTCCGCCCCCCTCCCCCCTGGCCCCCTCTGCTCCCGCTGATCCACCCTTTCCTTCCCTCTCCCTTTCCCTTCCCTTCCCTCGTCCCCTTTCCCCTCCCCCTCCACTCCTTTCCCCTCCCCCTCCACTCCTTTCCCCTCCCCCTCCACTCCTTTCCCCCTCCCCCCTCCCTCCCTTAATCCTCCCCCACCCTTCCCCCTCCCGCCCCTCTCCGCCCCTGGCCGAACCCCTCCCTTCCCTCTCCCTTTATCCTCCCTTCCCTTTCTCTTCCCCGCCCTTCCCTCTCCCTTCCTCCCCTCATCTCTCCTCCCTCCCTATCCTCTCTCTCCCTTTCTCTCCCCTCCCTCTCATCTCTTCCCCTCTCTCCCCCTCCCTCTCCCATCTCTCCCATCTCTCCCCCTCTCTCTCCACTCTCTCTTCAACTCTCCTTCACTCTCTCTTCACTCTCTCTTCCCTACTCCTCCCCCTCTCTCTCCCCTACCTCTCTCTCCCCTCCCCCCTCCCTTCCCCCCTTCCCCTCCCCCGCCCTCCCCATCCCCATTGATAAACCCATTGCCGACTCCCCTACCCCACATCTATAGCGTAGCGCACAGCATCAAACCCGCAGTGCAAGCCGCGTATATCAAATAGCCCGCAGCCAGTCTCTGTGTGGTCGAACATCACACTAACTGACTGTAAGCGGTGCTACCTCCAGGCTGCTTCGGTTACTTGTCATCACGCCAACATGCGCTCCGACTTCATTCCGTCAGCAGCAACGGCTTTTATAAACCCCACCCTGCCCCGCCCCTCCCCATCCTCCTTGCCCCTCCCCCGCCATCCCCGCGGCCGTTACGCCGAATACCCGCCATTGTCGGCGATGTGCCGTCCGCCCCCCTCCGCCCACCGGCCGTACCCACCCCGGAGCGGCCATCACCAGTGCCTTTGTCTACCGGTCGTGTATCACACCCCCCCCCCCCCGCGCCCTCCCCTCATCTCCACTCATGCCCTGACCCGCCCTGACCCATTACCACCTCTTGTGGCTGGTTGCCCGTCAATGTCTGCCGCTCCGCCCACTCTTCCACCCATCCTGTTCTCCTTCCCTCCCTACAACTCCAACCACCCACATCTTAGTCTGCACGCCCACTGTACATGTCTGCACTATGATAACTCCTTTCCCGCATCTCCCTTTGCCACCATGTCCCTGCTGTATTTATATCCCACTTTTGGGTTCGCCCCCCCCCCCCATTCTGCATTCTACTTTAACACCTCTTTCTCCTCTTCCCAATTGTATATGAGTCAGGCTCACGAAAATGGGCCAATTGGGGTAAGTTGTCGGCGTCGAGCATTGGATGTCGGCGTCGAACTGTACAATTATAGTTTAGCATTGACAGACGTGTTGGAAAGTCATTAAATTTATCCTGAATGTAAAGGTAGAGAAAATACAACAACCTTATTTGTTTCTAGGATAATTTAATATAAACAAAGAAATGCACTACACTTTACGAATTGTGATGCCGACATCTTAAATTGACCACCAATTGGCCCATTTTCGTGAGGCTGACTCATACATTAAGACTTAGCACTATGATGCCTTAATCTCTTTCTACCTGACTCTATCTATCTACATCTTTTTCCACCTCTCGCCCATCCATCCTTTGAGTATTTACCCCCAGTCTTTCTACCGTCCACTGACACCCACCCCACCCACCCCCTCTACCAGTTCGTGTTATTTCTCACTTTCATATTTCCTAGTAATCCTACTTTGTACCTACCATACCTAGCAGCACAAATATTGCAGTATATGCCAAGCCAAGCAAAATCCTAGCATTCACATCTATATGTATTAATTATATATTTCCATATAACGTATAGATATCCATGTGAAATTTAATATATATGCATATATAATATATGACTATATATATATTATATATTAATATATTTAAAATAAATCAATTACAAGTACAGGCCATCCACTTCCCACACGTATTCCCACAACACGCATCACTTGTCTGTAGCTCCATGCGCAACTATATAAATTATCTTACTATTAATATAATTTATCTATAAATAAATCAATTACAAGTAGTGGTACAGACCATCCACTTCCCACACACCATCCCACAACACCCTTCATTTGTATGTAGCTACATGCGCAACTGATAGCTTATGGCCCTGTCACACTACGACGCTTCTCGCCGGCGCACCATCAGCGTGCAAAATATCTTCTACGTGTCGAGACACGTCCAACTTTTCGGCGGTTTGGGGAAAAAGATCGGCGTCAGCGCGGCGCGTTATTCATGCGTTATTCGCGCGCGGCCAACGTGAGTCGCTGAGTGAGGAAAAAAAAAAGAAGTTTGGCACGACGTGCTCATATGACCTTCAATGTTGGTAGGACATAAAACAACAAAGCAACAATTTGGTGCAACGTGTGGAGATGACCCTCACGTGCATGCAGCGACTACCTAGCATTCGCATCACGTTATTCCAGCGCTGTCGACGTCCTTCTGACATCGCCATACTATTGGAACATGCGCGTTGACGCGCGTTGTGGTTCATCGCGGTTTTTTGACATGCTTAAAACATTGAGCGACCAACTACGCACGCCACCGTCCTCCGGCGACTGTCGACATCCAGGATAGTGTACCGACGTGTACCGACATTCACATAACGTCCCCCTAACGTTTCCCGACGTTTCCCGACGTTTCCCGACGTTTCGCCAAAAAATGACAAACGTCGACACGCATTGCAGAGAAACGAGTCATAGTGTGACAGGGGTATAAGTTATCCTTAAACTATACTAACATCGTATACACTGAGTTTCCCAAGTGAAATGACTATAATATAAGTACAACCTGAACTAAATCGACATTGCGCGCATATGACCTGTCTGTATGTCTGTGAGGTGTACACATATTTCCGTTCTGTGCCCCATGTGTTTGCTCCTCCCTTTGTGGTCACACACGTGGTCATTGTGAGTGAGTCCTGTGTACGTGGACGTCTAATGAAGGCAGGTCTTTGTCCTCTCTAGTCTTAGCACCTTTTGGTGTGTCAAGTCGTGCCTATGTGTAGCAGTTTGTACCCTTTCCGGGCGCTGCCTCCGCCTGTACACATGTATATAGTCATATTATAAGCACCCGCAACACGCAATGGTAATAATAAGTTCACTACTTTGCACCTGTATACTGGTCTTGTGCTACACATACGTTACATTTGTATACTTTCACATTTACCTCTGTATTGTACTAAACATATATATATATGTGATGCATATCGCATTATACAATTATAAATACAAGGGTAATATAATTATACTTATCACTATTATTCCTCCGTAATGGAGTGCTCTCCCCCACCCCAAGCTGGACGGGTAATTTATATACGCCCCCCCCCCCTTGCGCCGCAAACATTGGAGGATCGGAGGGGAAAAGGGAGGGAAAAGGCACGGGAGATGGAGCGCGGAGGGGAGCACGTCCGAGAAAATTTTGAAGAGAGGCAAGAGGCAGACGGTGCCGGTGCCGAGGGCGGGAGCAGAGAGAATGCCCAGACCAGGGTTCTGCTCAGCTGTGGTGGATAGAGGGGGGGGCCCAGAAGGGGCCCCGAAACATTATGGTCTATTCTTTATTTATATTCACATAATCACTTATATACCACATATATATATGTATATGTATATGTATATATATATATGTATATATATATATAGTGATTGGCCTGTTAAATACCAGGAAAGCAGGGGAGATGCGGGGGGGGGGGACTTATGGTACCCTAAATCTGAAAGCATTGTCCACATTAAAGAGAACCCCCTGATGCCATTTGGTAATCAAACTATTACACCGGATGTGATCACATAATTCTACCAGGCCACTAAATAAAGACATTACATATATATATATACAGCAAACTCAACATACACACATCGGTCTCAGCTGTCACTGTTTCCTAACTTCTGCGGCTGGTGACGGCAATGTAAAGCTTTTCTTTAGGCATTGGATGTGCGGGACTCGGCTTTGATATAGAAATGCCTCCCCTCTCCGACCCTCTTTTAAACCCAGCACCACCATCACCACACACAGAGCACACATTACCACTTGAAAGTCTGTATTGGTGTCGGCTACAAGAGGAATTGACTCTGCCTAATGGATGCACACTTCAGAGGAAGCACGCAGCAATGTGCACTTAGGGGTAGAACAGGCGCTGGTTAAGTTGTACAGAGGGGGGGTGGGTGGAGGGGAAGGATGTGGTTTCGTAAATACATAAGTAAGCATATGATGGTTCTGCGCGATACTGCTGCTTGCATCAGTATGGGTGTGATGGGTAATGGGTGATGGGTGGTGGGTGATGGGTGATGTGTGATGGGTGATGGGTGATGGGTGATGGGCCTCTCATGCACGGGCTGTTCCAGTCATATATTTGTGGTCAAGGGAAACAAATTCCCAGAGAAAAGGAAATGTTTTATTAATAATTGATAGAATCTATTTAGTAAACTATATAAAGTGGTACAGACCAGCTGCCTCAAAAAGGCTAAAATGTTTTCCTGTTTTACCTTAGTACAAAGGTAATGCATACTGTCTGCAGTGTAGAACTGTTGGTGCAGGGCCAAACAATCAACGCAACTTAGTAAAATGTGGTTGAGTGTCAGCAGGGACTGACACCCAATACATTCAGGGGGAGGTTCCACCTTGAGCAGAAAAGCATGTGTAAGCTACGAGTGGCCAATACGGCAGCGGCTAAGGACCACTTGGTCCCGCCGACCTCCCGCATGAGTCTGTGGTGGCTTTCCCACAGATGGTTCAATTTCTTTAAGTTTATTAATGTTTTCATCCCACTCATGTTGCGATTTGGATTTTATGTGGGTGGCTATTAGTGGTTTCAGATCGGAGTGGGGGATCAGACATGGTTCAAGATCACAGTCCAGGGCCTTCTTCGCAGCCCGATCAGCTCGTTCATTTCGTTTTATGCCAGCATGGCCAGGCACCCAGCACAGGTGGATGTCATACCCATCCATTGTCAGTTGGTTCATTTTATAAATGACCATTGCTAGAATAGGGTGATTCGTTTTCAGTCCAGCAACAGCCAGGAGGCAAGAGAACGAATCGCTGTATATAACATAGTTAGTGTGGTTGGATACCGGGATACACTCCAATGCGAGAAGGATTGCTCGGGCTTCTGCAGTGAAAATCGAGCTCTGATCGGGCAAACATATGCCAAATTTTTCCCGTCGGCAGGCTGCCGCAGCAGCTACCCGGCTTTGGTCTTTCGAACCATCAGTGTATATGGAGAGGTGGTCTGCAAACTGGCCTTGAATCTCTGCATGTGAGACATCCCCCAACACGTTCAAATCCACGCCCAAGGCCTCCAAATGAGGTTTCATTCGGGGAGCAAATAGAGGTTTCACACCGGCAAGAACATGTTTGTCCCTGCAGTGGCTGGTCGGGAGATGTTGGGAGTTCCATACATCAACCACCCTTGATGCTGCCACAGTGATATGGTTTTCTGTTTAGGGTTTGCTCCCTCAGCCTTCGGTTCTGTCAAGAACCTGTACCACAAGGCAGTGGTTTACAACTCTGCAGGGCAGGGGTGTCAAACTATACCTGCATACCCGCTTAATATTGCCTCCTTTATTGGTAGACTGGGTGGCCAACGTATATCCCACTCAGTCATTGTTCTCTCTTAGTGTCATAGAGGTGATGTAAATTGGAAATATTGTGCCTAGGACAGGGTTCGAACCCACGCTTCTTGTCATTCCGGGGCTAGCGTGCTAACCATTACACTACATAGGCTCCCTGTTGCATCATTATATCCACGTTTACCTGTGTATGTGCCTCCTTGTGAGAGAGGTCAGTGCACACTAGTAAACCAAATGCCAGGCTAGGTACTGACAAGTATACATGTTGTAAGTCATTGGTTTAATTCGGCTGGGATTTGCACCCGCAACTTTGCACGCGGGAAACCAGCCTGCATGATATTATATATATATATATATGCACACAATTTGGTCATACCGAACGCGTGGCCGAATCGGCAGAGCACGGGCATCGCGTGCGGGAGATCGGGAGTTCGGTTCCCGATTGAGTCGAGCCAATGACTTATACAATGTATACTTTCGCTTCCTAGCCTGACATTCAGCATTAATAAGATAGGGCAAGGACCGGTTACCTTACTATCAGGATAATGAGAATGCATGGGGATAATGGGTCATGGTGCCAGCGGCCTGATTTCCCACTGGGGCAGCACTATAAAGTCGCCATGAGTGCACACTGTCAAAGGTCGGTGCCCGTCCTGATATGACCTCAGATGTTGGATGGTTGGTTGTTGGAGTTTTACGTCCTGGCAACATCTAGAGTCATACCAGGGAGGCCTTAGATGTTCCCAGGACGTAAAAAACTCCAACAACCAACGATAGGTATATGTACAGTGAAACCTCTCTAACCGACCACCTCCACATATCGACCGCTCCCCTATATCGATCGCTTTATTTTGGTCCCAACAATACCAATCTAACTCCCTAAACCGACCACCTCCCTAAATGGATCACTTAAAGTCAGTCCCAAGGTCAGTTGATTTAGAGAGGTTTTACTGATATATATGATGGAGGAGGTTGTGGGGGGGGGGGGGGGGGGGCGGCGCCGGCTCGAGTGAGACGTGCGCCGCGTGAGGCGTAGAGGTGTCTCGGTCACCTAGCACGGCTCGACCACAGACGACGTGATGCAGGCAATATAGGTAGTCTTATAGTGGGGCATGAATCATGGCGCCCCCTGATCGCC
Source organism: Branchipolynoe longqiensis (assembly GCA_030323885.1). Lineage (NCBI taxonomy): Eukaryota > Metazoa > Annelida > Polychaeta > Phyllodocida > Polynoidae > Branchipolynoe > Branchipolynoe longqiensis. The sequence goes on from CM059191.1 coordinate 24,690,197, forward strand.
CGGCGAGTATTGCTCCCAGCGTGGCGCTGATGGATGCCGGCCCGTCATACGCGTACAGCACGGACTTGCCGGTAACAGGCTTGCTGTCACCGGCTTCCACCCCACCACACACCCTCCTACCCCCGCCTCCTCACAGTCCAAAATCGCGCGACTGGCCTATTCTATTCACTTGGCGTCGCTGTAATGTATATATATATAATATATAATATACATGAATATATGTGTACATATATTATATATATATACATATATGTATATATACTAGGTGCTATTTAAATATAATGTTTTACTCAGAGAATTTTAACCACTGTATTACCCCCCAATACTATTAACCGATGTTTACTTTTTGTGCTGGGGTGTCATTAAACAATTAAACTAAAGTTATATATATATATATACCATGTGCTATATATATCATCAATATGTGTATATAAATTACTACGGTACTTACATGTTCTATTATATAACTACCATTTCGCACATCGTGATGTGCCACTGGTCTCGCCTTCCTCTATTGCCACCGACTCGCGACTCGCGAACTACTCAGACCTGTTCAAAAACACATAGCACATAGTTGGTTGATTGCTGGGGGTTTTACGTCCTGACACCATCTAAGATCATATCAGGCTGGCATAGCACATATTATTTGTATATATATATATATATATATGTATACATAGTTATATACATTTAATCTTAGTTATATAGATCTCTAACCGACCACCTCCACAGATCAACCACTCCATTATACCAATCACTTTATTTGCGTCCCAACAATACCATTGTAAGGATATTCTAAGTCTATAAACGGTCCACCTCCCTAAATGGACCACTTATAGTCGGTCCCATGGTCGATCGATTTAGAGAGGTTTTACTGTACACATATTGATACACATATTTAGATACATAGTTGTATACATTTTCACTTATACATACATGTGAGCAAACACCGAACACCCCTGTCCTGATTGGCCTGCCTCGTACCACGGAGACCGGGCGCGGTGGGCGCCTGCGGGAGGCGGCCACCCGGAGCCCTGTCAGCGCCCTGCCGTCAGCAGACAGCGGTCGGCAAGCAGCGTGCCGTCTCCTACCTCCGCGGCAGTGACCCAGCGCGCCGGCGCTACACGCCCGGCACCAGCAGAGGACAGTGTCACGTCAATTAGTCGAGTCAGTTGCCGGCTTAGCCCCCGGTGGCTGCGGGCAGGGAGCCCGGCAAAACGCATCGCTCATCTGCAAATTGCGCGCTGATTGGTACAAAATGAATAATCCGATCAAAAGAAAGACAAGGCGAGAAAGAAAAGGAAAGGAATAAATGGCGGTGGTTTAGGGTAGGGTGGAGGGCGTAGAGGCGAGAGGGGGGGGGGGGAGTTTGGCTGGCACGCGTTGTTCGCTCGCTGCTTGTCTGGCGTTTCCTTTTCGCGGTTACTAATTCGAATTACGCCCCCACGCCGGGAGGGGCGAGATTTGAGCGTCTTAATCCGCACACGTGACTGCGTCGGGGGTCCTCCCGGAGCCTCCCATTGTTTGCTGCGCTTAAACCGGGCCGCTGTGTTTTTGTGTGTTGGGCGCGGCTTGATCCGCCGCTGTCGGGAGTTATTTTACGGCCGGAGCCTATTACCGTGTGGGGGCCACATTACCATAGTTAATAGCCTGTAATGAGAGAGCGGGAGAGGGAGAGAGGTTGCTCCGACTGGAATGTTCAGCGGAGTCGGCGCTAACGCGCAATGCGCAATGCGCAATTCGCGCCGTTTTAATCAGATTGAGTTCGGTTTTTGTCGTCTGCTCGGTTGTTCAGTCAGTTGAGAAGGGGTCAGAATGTATGTGAAGTATAGGTATGTATGGGTCTGAGGGAGTCCAAGACAAGCGGTCCCCACCCCCACCCCTACCTCTGCCACACACCCCGCCCAGCACATCCCTCACTCGCCCGGCAGCAGTGTGGATGAAGGCCCGGTCGGTCAGACGTCTCGGACCGCGTCACTTCCGGAGGTGCAAGCCCCGCTTGTGCCTTTGTCATTACGGACGCAATTACAAACGAATCCTAACAGTGATTTGATTGAAACAAATTCGCCGCCTCCCCCTGTCCCCCATAGCCCCCCTCCCCCTTCCTCTTCCCCGTCTCCATTTCCCATATCTTTCCCCTTCCCCATCTCTCATTGCCACTCTCCCTCCACCCCCTCCCATCCCTCCCCATCACCCATCCGCTCTCATTCCATCCTCTCCCCTCCCTCCTCATCTCCCCTCTCCCACCACCGATCCTTCCTCTCCCTTCTCTCCTCCCGCCCAGGTGCCGAACTGATTGCGCCCGGAAAGGAGTCGCTGAGTCCCGGGCGCGGGTTTCGGGAGGCGGCGGCGGCGCGGCTGTACCGACGGTGGCGGCCCAATCATTTAGTGCCAGGCCCCGCGCCGCGCGTCTCATCGGAAGCCCGTTATGTGCGCAGGCGCGCATCGCTAGTGGACTTTGACTAATACGGTGCGAAAAGCTGCGCCGCACCGTCATTAGGCAAAGTGCTTCGCGCCTGTGCGCAGGTCTGTTTCCGGGCTGTGAGTTGTTCGCCGCTGCTACTGACTGTTGGTATATGGGACATGTGTGGGGAGTGTTGGGGTGGGGGGTGTCGATGGGGGTGGAGGTGATGGTGGTGGTGGTTGGGGGGTGCTACGGTGGAGGTGTGGGGGTAGGGGTGATTCATAAGGAATATTCATACACCCGGAGATGCATGCGCCCAAGCCCACCGTGTTCATATAGGCGGTGCCGGCCGCTGCGTTCTGAGATGGTTGAGGGAGCGGATGATGGGTGTGGCTGATTTAACTGCGTGCGCTGACCGCACCTAATGGCCATCTCATGGTCACGTGACGTCTCAGGTCTCCGGGGCGGCCGCCACAAAGGGCGGGCGGGGCGCTGTGGCTGGTGTGTCCAGCGGAGAAGAGCGGCCCTGGAGGGAGGGTGGGGCGTTCATATATAGCGGGGGTGGAGGGTGCTGGAGGACAAGGGCCATGGAACTAGTGGGGAGGGGTGGGGAGTAGCGTGTCAGGGGTGGAGGTGACCGCGTGGTGGGGACTGGCAGAATGCTGGAGGAAAAGGGATAGGACATTTCTGGAAGGGGAGAATAGTACCCTGTTAGGGACGGGAGTGAATCCAGGGAAGGGAGGAGGGTGCAGTCTCGGGGGTCAGGGCTGACCGCGGAGAGATAGCGAGAATATTGGAGGATAACGGGATATGGAACTAAGGGTAAGAAAGGTACAGGATAGGTATCGGGGTGCCTGCTTGCAGAAAGGACGAGTGCTAGAAAGGGGAGAGGGAAAGCAGGAGGAGGGAGAAGGGAGGACGGAGAACGGAGAACGGAGAACGGATGACGGAGGAGGGAGGACGGAGAAGGGAGGGCGGAGGAGGGAGGATGGGAGGGTGATGGGTCAGGGGTGATCGCGACGAGGCTGGGACAATTTCGGGAGAATGACTGCTGGAGTGAGGGAGGGAGGGAAGGATGGAGGGAGAGGGAGGGAGGCAGAGGGAGGGAGAGGGAGAGGGAGGGAGAGGGAGGGAGAGGGAGGGAGAGGGAGGTAGGAAGGGAGAGAGACAGAGAGGGGAAGAGGGAGGAGAAAGGTGCGAAGATGCCAAAACAATTGTGAGGAAATGGTCGCTAGAAGCGACGATGCCGAAGATGAACATAGTTGTGGTTGTGGGGGCGGGTGGACCAGGGATGTGTCGGTAGGCGGGAGGGGGGGGGGGGTGTAACCGAAGGATGTCAGAGATGAGCGGGGAAGGGAGGGGACGGGGTACCAGGTGCGTCAGAGGTCGGAGGAGAACGGGCATGGCCGAGGGAGGAGGGCTTTCAAGGGTCCGTCGGCTGGCAGGGGCTCTGGTTGTGGCAAGAGCCGGTGTTGTGAGAGAACAGTCCGTCAGCTCCCCAGAGCGCCCGGAGGAGCACTCGGAGGAGCGCCCGGGAGGAGCGCTCTACAATGCGTCCCCCTGGTGGCGATGTAAAAATGAGCGGGAGGGATGGCCAAATGGCATCAATGAATCACCACCGCACGCGGTCCCCTTACGTGCCTTCCGCGAGCAGTGAGGGAGAAAATCAACACCAAACAAGCCTCCCTCCCCCTCTCCGCCCTACATACCACATACACCCACACACCCACATCCATGATGTATGCATGCGCAACCGTCGCAGCCATGGTTATCCGTGTGAAGGATGGGCGCAGAAGGTATTGTTCTGCGACTATAATATCCCAATAGCCCGTTGTGTATACCCCCTTATGGGCGCTCTTAGGGACCGACAATACCCAAATCACACGGGGCGTGATTTGAGTCGGGCACGTCGTGAAATATTAACGCCCTGTGTTACTAGGCCACAACGCATTATACGAAGCTGAATGAGCATCGTAGTAAATGCTAAGCCGCCCTGAGACTGTCTCAGCTATAAAATAACGCCAGATATTCCCGCGTGGTGCGCTGATAATTGTGGTTGATGTCCGGAGACATCACGCCGATAGAGGGCGTGGTTGTTGTGCACGAAATGCTGGGCACCTGCTGCAAGTGGCACCTTTCCTTATACTACTGGGATTCTCTTGGCGTTTTTGTACGATGTGGGTTATGTTTGTTTTTGCTTGTTGGAGTTTTGAAACCTGGGAACATATAAGGTCATACATATCAGGACGGGTACTGACTTGTGGCAGTACATACTCATGGTGTCTTTGTCGTTCTGTCCCACTGGGATACCAGGTCACCAGCACAATGACCCCATTTCCCAATCAGACACATTATCCTGATATTGCCGTCCTGATATGACCTTAGATGTTGCTAGGACGTAAAACAACAACAAACAAACAAATCCTGATATTGTGCTAACCAGTCCTTGGCTAGATAGTGATATGTATCAATTTGATAAGTTATTAGTTTGACTTGGGATTTGAACTTCCGACCTTCGTCACAGGAAGCCTGCGCTATTACCGATTCGGCTCTTACCCATTTGGTGCAAGTTGATTGATGATAAGATCTGATGACATTAGGTTGAAAATAAAAAATAAAAAATAAAAAATCTAAAGCCGAATATAAGATATTAAGACATTTTTGGGAGGCCCCATGTACACATGTATATGTACTAGTAGTGCGAGAGAGTAGACACGGGAGATTGTATGTGGCAGAAGCAAGTGTTGGTACTGTGAAATCACGCTGCATCAGTACCATAATGTAAACACCACCACGTGGTAACAGAACAGCACACACAGGGTGTCCTGAATGGTCCAAGGGATGGGGCCTCGTAGCGTAATGACATAAGTAGTTGGGGATGATTTTAAGTTTGTTTGTTTGTCGTTGTTTTACATCCTAGCAACATGTAAGATCATATCAGGATGGGTACCGACTTGTGACAGTGTGCACTCATGGCGACTTTGGAGTGCTGCCCCACTGGGACACCAGGGCCCATATGCATGGAGCAGTGTTAGCGGCGTGTGGTGTTAACCAGCTAACACAGGGTAGCTATCACCGGTTATCGGCGGCGTCGAGAACTATGTCAAGCCATATGCATGGGTGCTTAAACGGTGAGTGTTAGCTAAACGTGAATGTATTTATAGATTTGGGAAATCCCTCGATTCGACAATATGAATAACGCCACCAATGCGGCATCGGCGTTAATATCAGTTCGAATTTAGGGTTAAATTGATCAAATTTCACTTATTGCATATGTAAATCTGTTAAATATGATAGCATTGAATAGATTTGGGCCTAATATATTGCTGCCAATGCGGCGGTTGGTTTCTCCACACACCGGGAACCAGCACGCCTTGGTACGTTGATGTTGCCAACAGTATGGATATCGACGTCGATGCGGCGGCGGCGATTTGTTTACTTTACATTCGTTGATTCGAAAATATTAATATCTCCGCCGATGTAGTGGCGGCGTGAATTTCGCTTCGAAATTAGGGTTAATTTGATGAAATTTCACTTATTGCGTATTTAATTCTGTCAAATATGATAGCATTGAATAGATTTGGGCTCCATCCTCACACTAACCTAACACTAACACCGCTGTAAACCTGCTATGAGCAGAGTTAGAAATTCCGAGTTTAAACTTGCGGTGTTAGACCTAACACTGCTCCATGCATACCAACTTTTCGGTGCTAAACCAGAAATCCCGCCCTAAACGCGGTTTGGCTCGCTAACACCGCTCCATGCATACGGGCCCAGGCTGCCAGTGCCATGACCTGATATCTCACCCAGTCACATTATCCTGACACTGAGCCAACCAGTCCTTGCCCTATTCTAATAATGCCGAGCACCAGGCTAGGAAGCAACAAGTATCAATTTTTAGGTCATTGGTTTGACTCGACCAGGATTAGAACCCACAAACTCATGGGTTCGGATCTCCCGATCTCCCAAAACAGGAGACACACGCTCTACTCATTCGGCCACCCAGTCTGGTCCTGATTTTGAGTAAGTTCAGTTGATAGCTTTTTTTTAAGGAGGTGAGCATTGAAATCTTAGACGAAGGCTTAATGGCGGTTTTGGCAATGTTCCGTGTGTGATATATATTGAAGACTAAATGAGAGATTTTAACTTAAGACAAAAAATTAAATCCTGATTTGAAAATTTGGAAATTGATTTTAAAATTGAGATACTTCTGGGTAGATGCATATGTGTGTAAGAAAAGTGTAGCTGATACATATTTATATATGCTCTATGATTCATTATTAGAATATAAACAAAGGCAGGGTCATCTCAGTTCCTCCCATGCTTTATAGTCTACACACACAATGTGTATATATACATACATTGAATACCGTTGATGAATTACATACAGCGGCCCTCCTTGCCACAATCGATGAAAACTATGAATGTTTCAACGATACCCCGCGAGAGGGCGCCACCGAGGAATCGGGTACACGGGGGGTGATAAATGCTTAAGAAGGCCTCCGAGAATGTTGGACTTTTACCTTTGTGGGTGGCGTTCCACTGCTCATAATGAATGCTGGGGAATGTAAGTGGACATGTACCCTTGGGACGGGGACGGGGCACCTCATCCTCTCACAAGCCGCATATGTGTGGAGGTGGTCCGTGGCCCGCCCTTGACCTCAGCGGGCGGGTCGATACACTGATACACGGCCCGCCCTCCCCCTGTCCACCCCCGCGTCCTCCCCCCACGTGTCTCCCCGGTCGCTCCCGACGTGTCGCCCCGTCCTCTGGCCATGTCCTTCCTCCGTGTCCCCTCCCTGTCCCTCCGTGTCCACCACGCCCGGTCCTCCCCTTCTGTGCTCGGCACGGATCAAAGGGGTCGCGCCTGTCATCTGCGGGTCTCCCGGACGCACCCACCCGCCCGCCCGCCCGTCACAGTCACCGTCCACTGAGGCCGGGCTTACCAACTGGTCGCCGAGCGTTTCTAGTGGTGGTGATGTGGTGGGTGTGGGGGGGGGGGGGACTATATATTGGTGGTGTCTAGATCCAAGAGGACGCGCACTGCGAATGCCATAAGAGAACCAGACCGCGCTGTAATTGGCGTTAAATGTGGAACTCCTTCCTAATGCGCCACGTCCTGATATGATCTTAGATGTTACTAGGACGTAAAACAACAAACAGACACATCCAAGAGCGCATTATGAGTCTTCTCATTTAGTTCACTTGACAATTACTTTATTTGTTTAGGGTGTTATTTTGTTAACTGTTTTGACGCCCTCACCCTCCGTCCCACACACTCACACACTCACACACTTACACACTCACACATACACACTCTCACACATTCACACACTCACACACTCACACTCACACACTCACTCACACACTCACACTCATACACGCCCATGTACTCATACACGCCCATGCCCACGCACTCACACACTCACACACTCATACACTCACACTCACGCTCACACACTCACACATACACACTCTCACACATTCACACTCACACACTCACACACTCACACACTCACACACTCACACACTCACACACTCCCACACTCACACACTCACACACTCCCACACTCACACACTCACACACTCACACACTCACACACTCACACACTCACACACTCACACACTCACACACTCACACACTCACACACTCACACACACGCCCATGCACTCACACACTCATACACTCACACATTTACACACTCATTTACTCACACACTCACACATTCACACACTCATGCACTCACTCACACACACACAATCACACACACTCACACACACACCACACTGGCGCTGCGTCCATCGGTGCATCTTTTTCTTATTTTCCCTCCATGGCGCGCTGTATAACTCAGAGACTCGGCGCAGCGTGAAAGGCGATAGCCCGGGGCGTGTACATTAATAATATCGCGGGCGACATGCCGTGTGTTGTCGGGCGGTGGCGCATTGGAAGGCGGGTCGATATCGGTAATGCGACGTGTGTAGCTAGGAAGGGTTGGGAGGAGGCGGACGAGGAGGGGAGAGGAGGGGATGAAGGTGGAGGAGGAGATGGGGGAGGAGGGGGAGGATCGAGGTGGAAGGAGGAGGGGGAGGACCGAGGTGGAAGGAGGAGAAGGGGAGGACCGAGGTGGAAGGAGGAGAAGGACGAGAGGGAGAAGGATGGGGGAGGAGGGAGGTGAAGGAGGGTGGGGGAGGGGGGGAGGAGGGGGTAGGAGGAGGGGAGGAGGAGGAGGGAAGGATGAGGGGGAGGGGGACGTGGGAGGATGGGAGATGAGGAGGAGGAGGAAAGGTGGATGGGATGAGGATGGGGAGGGGATGAGAAGGGGAAGGAGGAGGAGGGGAGAGAAAGAGGGAGGAGGAGCAGTGAGGAGGAGTAGAAGGAATAGAAGGACAGGTGCATGCTGGGCATGGTTGGGGAATGGGGCGGGATGGAGGAGTGTGGAGACTGCTCAGTGACCTCATCTACAACTACTGATGTGTGTCGTTTTGTAAGCGGATGTTAGGATTTATCTCTAGCTGGTCCCTAGGCTGTCCGCTGAACGCTGGTGCCAGGATGAATCTCACACTAGCGGAAACTGAAGATTACTTGTCACCACAAGGCACAGGAGATGCAGCAAGATCAAAGGTGTACCCGCCAATCGGAACAGCCATGCCTCCCCGGGTCTCCATGTCACTAGTATTCCAGCTGGGATTTTGTCAGAAAGCACAACTGAAGACGACAGGGTTCAAAGTTTGAAATGTCCAGTTAATAAGGCATTCAGTTACACTGTATTGTCGTGTACCATAGCTCTCTTGGAACTGGTTTCAATAGGGTCTGTTTACTGTTATTGGTGGAATATCTGCAGAGAATATCAGATGCATCTCTACAAGTCAGATGAAGATTGGGATCGGGGAGATGTCTGTAGATGAAACACTCGTCTAGCTTTATCATAAGAGGACTATTATTTACATGGAGGCATCAATTTCACTTGCCTTATAAATGTATATGATATATATATATATGTATCAAGTCAAATCCTATTCCTACCGATCTTCCAACGTAAATAAACCACCAATCAATCGATCAAACCATACCTGTCTTCCACCTTTCCTGTCACTGACACTCGAACACATTTGATTAAACTGTTTTGTTGTCACGGCCTTCCAGAGACAATTTTACACTACATGCAGCATACATATGATTTATTGTTTACAAATGTAAAACATGAACACGTCTTAGACTTCTCAGGGACAGCAGAGGTATTTAAGAAAAATTTTACTATTGAATCTTAATTTTGAATTTTACTGTCCTTTGCCACATATTGTATAAGTAATTGTAAGCTTTTAGATTCTCTGTTATTATTGGCACAAATGGTATAATTATAATTCATTGTGGGATTTTACATTCTGTCTAATGACGTCACAACAATTGTAAAAACTTCTCAACGTAGATAGGCCATTTGCTGCTACCATAGCATCAGACCACCACAAACCAATCAATCAATGATGTGAAATCTGTATCTCAGATAGAACAATGATATTTATTCCCCATATTTCTATCTATTTAGGGTTAGGGTTATGTCTAGACAACACACCACACAAAACACACCCATCGCCACCCCCCACCCCCCACCCCCCACCCCCACCCCCACTCTCTTCTCCCCGGATCTAACAACGATACCTCTCTACCACACATCCACTTAGCATTAGTCCATATCCGGTCTAAGCTAAGCCCGTCGTCGACAGGTTAATCCATTACAGGAATGTTTGTTTATCCAATTTATTGTCGTCTCCTTTCCACAATATATCCTGATCCTGATATGACCTGATATTTTGCCATGATGTAAAACCACCAACAAACAAACCATAATATATCCCCCAGATGGAGCCTGCCATGGTGTTTTTCCTCGTCCTGGTGATCTGGTTCACCCTCTAGTGACCCCAACCATTGAGCTCTCCACACACACTAGCCGCGCCATTAAAGTTCGCTGCGTTGGTTTGTGTTCGAATTACGTGTATATAGCCTAGCTACCACATCCAGCCTCCATGTTTAACCGAAGAAGATGGCTATCCGTGGGGAGAGCATCCACCTCCTGTTGGGAGCTTGTGGGTTCCATCTTTCCCGAGTCAAAGCAAACCTCACGAGGTGTATGTCACTACTACATTGCCTCGGGCTCGACACTGCGAGGGTTAGGCAAGGAATGGATAGCTCAGTGGTGTGATAATGTGAATAATTGTGATATCAGGTCTTGTCATTATTGATGGCACTGTTCCCCAGGCAGCGCTAAAATGCCTCCAACAACCAGTGTTCCACAATTGGTTCATCAAACGTTCTGGTATGTGCTGCCCTATCTATGGGAAAGTGCATATAAAAGACCCCTTGCTGCTTATCGCAAAGAGGAGCCTATATGGCGGCAGCAGGTTTCCTACAAAGAAATATTGTAGAATGACCATAGGTTTGACATCCATTAGGCAATGATATGATTTTTTAAATGCTCTAGAGGCATCGTTAAATAAAACAAGTTTTACTTTATAACGCCTCCACAAGTGCGCACTGTCACAAGTCCATACCAGATATACCGAATATGCTCTTAGATGTTACTAGGACGAAAAACAACCAGTAAACCGACGAAAACACCTATATTTAAAATCGTATCCGCTTTTCCTCTGTTCCTTTATGCCGCGATGTCGATTGCTCTTTCACAAATGTTGCACTCACAGTCAACACCCACACAACCACACCAACACCCATACCCACCCCCACACAACCACACGCACACCCACATCCACACACACACCCATACCCACACCCATACCCACACCCACCTCTCACCCCCCCACATTCACCCACACTCACCCACACTCACATACACACCCACACTCACATCCACACGCACCCTCACACCTCATCCATCCACACTCATACCCACACCCACACTCACACCCACACTCTCACCCACACTCTCACCCACACTCTCACCCACACTCTCACCCACACTCACACTCTCACCCACACTCACACCCTCAGCCTCACTGACACTCACACCCACACCGTCACCCTCATCCACACCCACACTCAACCCCACACCCTCACCAACACCCACACTCACACCCACGCCCTCACCCACACCCACACTCACACACTCACACCCTCACCCACACCCATACTTTATTCAAAGCTTACACAGAACGCCCCACCCACCCACACACCACACACACCACACACCACACACACCCACACACCACACAAAACACACCCATCGCAATCCTCCCCCCACTCTCTTCTCCCCGGATCTAACAACGATACCTCTCTACCACACATCCACTTAGCATTAGTCCATATCCGGTCTAAGCTAAGCCCGTCGTCGACAGGTCCCATCACGATCCATAATTCGCAACCATTAAAGATTTACCCACGCTAAGCGATAAAACACTCACTTGATGGATTGTGTAGTAGAGGCGGGCCAACTTTCTTCAGCGATGTTCCTCCTTTTTCTCCCCTACCCCGTTCCTCGCTCTCTCTCTTTCTGTCTTTCTCTCTCTCTGTTTCTCTCTTTCTTTCTCTCTCTCGGTTTCTCTCTTTTCTCTTTTTCTCTCTTTCTTTCTTTCTCTCTTTCTCTCTTTCTCTCTGTTTCTCTCTTTCTTTCGTGCTCTCTCTTTCTCCATATTCCTTCCTCTCTCTTTCTCTCTTCCCCTTCCCACCTCTCCTTCTTCTCTCTCTTCCTTCCTCTCTCTCCTCCTTCCTCTCTCTCCTCCTTCCTCTCTCTCCCTCTCTTCCTTCTTCTCTCTCTCCTTCGCCTCACGCATTCCCAAACCCCATTTCGCCTGAAACACTTTAAAATCGTCAAACTCCGTGAACGTGTAAGGCATTCACTAATAACTTTTGCCTCCGATTCATCGCGGGTAATTCTTGGATTTGTACAATAACAGACACGTTAATTAGGTCTTGCTTAGTCTGATGGGGGAGAGGGGAGGGAGAAGTTAGGGTGGAGGCTGTAATTAATTAGGGACTCTGTTCTGGGGGAAGGGGTGAAGAAACTGCACCGGCTCCGAACAATAGGGGCGGGGCGATAAAGGGGGTGGATGGAATGCAGCCCAGGCGAGAAGGGTCCACAGCGACGAAAGGATGAAAAACCGGTTACCAATGAGTACTATCGAGCATACCCTTGCAGGATGAGTTTCCCATTCATTAAGTAGTGATATTGTGTGATTTAAACAGAAATCAATGTAGATCAATTTCAAATATACTTCAAACAATTTAATCTGTGCAAAAGATACATAAATATGTGATAATATCTGAACAATAAACTAGTAAAATAATATTTTACTACACTGCTAGCTCTGTGGAGGTCTAGCCTGGTCCCCTGGCATTTATTTGCTCTGGCAGAGGCATAGGAGTTTTCATCTATTATCACTCACTTTCCAACCTGGTCCCCTAGCCTTTGTACTGGAAACAAGTTTAAATGAGCTCAAACGATGGCTGGTTGGGTCGCACCATGGCTAGTTGGGTCGCTCCGTTTAGCGCTGAATATGCTTATGGCCCAGGGACTGACGACGAACACATGAAGTTGTGCTTTTCTTTTAAATGGGGGGGGGGGGGCGGGGTTGTAGGAAGTAATAAAACCTTCCCAAGTTGACAAACGATGCTACAGTTCTATAAGGTTCCGGCTTTATTTGACATTTTCTCCCGTTTATTTTGGTACGAAAAAGGGCGTGCGTCATTTGCTTGTCGGGTCTTCTGAATATCTGCTTGTTGGAGAGAACTGGAGAAATGAAAATGACTCATTGTAAAGTAGTGTCCGTATGTAAGGCAAGGTGGGTTTACGATATAGGGTGTGAGGTGTGAAGAGGAAGAAGGAAAGACTTTTTTGTTTGTTTTTATAATCAAATGAAAGGCACAGCAATTTTCCAGTAACAACACTACGGCGAATGAAAAAAAAAGACTATTTGCGGTGAGTGGTGAGGATCCCACTAGGGGGAGCTGCGAGATCGGTGTGACCTTAGATCGTGTGAGGATTTAGCCAAGACTGGTCACAGTCAACAAGTCGGAGCGAGACAGCTTATACAAAACGGCATCACCTCCCTCCCACTCACTGGCGGTGTTGCAGAGGGATATTATAAATAAGGTTTGTTTCTCTCTTTTTTTTTTACATCCTGGCAACATCTAAGGTCATATCAGGACGGATACAGACTTGGGCTAACTCATGGCAACTTTATAGTTCTGTTCCACTGAAATACCAGGCTGCTGGCACCATGGACTGGTTTCCCACCCAGTCACATTATCCTGATACTGAGCTACCCATTCCTTGCCCTATTCTAGTAATGGCAACCGCCAGGCTAAGTAGCGACAAGTGCCAATTTTGTAAGTCATTGGTTCGAGTTGGCCAGATTTCTACCGATTCAGCCACTGCGTGTGGTTTATCAATAATGTAGCTGTCACACTACGACGACAAGCAGCGGCGACAGCCCTGCGACACCCACTCCCCTTTGTCGCTGATTGTCGCGCAGGTGTCGCGCAGGTGCCGCACAAGTGCCGCCGCGACACCTCCGCGGCAGCTCCAGTTTCTCCACTATTTCTCGATGGTCGCCGAGTTGTCGCGGGGATTTTGGACATGTTGAAAAACTTCGGCGACAGCGGACGACAGCCCAGGTTGTGGCACTGTCGCGGCACTGTCGCGGCACTGTCGCGGCACTGTTGCGGCACTGTCGCACTGTCGCAGCACTGTGGCGGCACTGTCGTCTTGTCGTTAAGCTGTAGTTGCTTCTCTCTCCATGTAGGTGTCTCTGTGTGTCTCTGTGTGTGTATATGTGTGTCTATGTGTCTATGTGTGTGTCTGTGTCTATGTGTGTGTCTGTGTGTGTATATGTGTGTATATATGTGTGTGTGTCTGTGTGTGTCTGTGTGTGTCTGTGTGTGGCTGTGTCTATGTGTGTGTATGTGTCTATGTGTGTATGTGTCTATGTGTGTGTATGTGTGCGTGTATATGTGTGTCTATGTGTGTCTGTGTTTGTGTGTGTATGGGTGTGTCTGTGTCTATGTGTGTGTATGTGTCTATGTGTGTGTCTGTGTGTGTATATGTGTGTCTATGTGTGTGTCTGTGTGTGTGTCTATGTGTGTGTCTGTGTGTGTGTCTGTGTGTGTGTCTGTGTGTGTGTCTGTGTATATGTGTATATGTGTATATGTATATGTGCGTGTCTGTGTCTATGTGTGTGTATGTGTGTGTATATGTGTGTCTATGTGTGTGTGTCTGTGTCTGTGTGTGTATGTGTGTGTGTCTGTGTATCTGTGTATATGTGTGTGTCTCACTCTCACTCTCAGTCTGACTCTGACTCTCACTCTCAGTCTGACTCTCAGTCTGACTCTGACTCACTATCAGTCTGTCTCTCACTCTGAGTCTGACTCTGACTCTCAGTCTGACTCTCACTCTCAGTCTGACTCTCACTCTCACTCTCAGTCTGTCTCTCAGTCTGACTCTGACTCTCAGTCTGACTCTGACTCTCAGTCTGACTCTCACTCTCATCTGTCGCTCAGTCTGACTCTCACTCTCAGTCTGACTCTCACTCTCACTCTCAGAGAGAGTGAGAGTCAGACTGAGAGTCAGAGTCAGACTGAAGTGAGAGTGAGAGTCAGACTGACTCTGACTCTCAGTCTGACTCTCACTCTGACTCTCAGTCTGACTCTCACTCTCAGTCTGACTCTCACTCTCACTCTCAGTCTGACTCTCACTCTCACTCTGACTCTCACTCTCAGAGACACACAGAAACAGAGAGACACACACAGAGACACACACATAGACACAGACACACAGAGACACAGACACACACATAGAGACACACACAGAGACACAGAGTCACACACACAGACACACACACACAGACACACACACATAGACACATACACACACAGACACACATATACACAGACACACACATATACACAGACACACAGACACACACATATACACAGACACACAGACACACATACACACACAGACACACACAGACACACACACAGACACACACACAGACACATACACACACATACACACATATACATACATATACACACATAGACAGACACACACATAGACACACACATAGACACACATAGACACATACACACACATAGACACACACATAGACACAGACACACAGACACACACATAGAGACACACACAGACACAGACACACACATAGAGACACACACAGAGACACAGAGTCACACACACACAGACACAGACACACAGACACTGTCGTCCCGCTGTCGTCCCGTCTGTGGTCCCGATGTCGTCGGGCTGTCGTCCGATTGTCGTCCAAATCGGCCCGAATTTGCATATGTCGTCCTGATTTCACAAAATACCAGTTGCCGGGCTGTCGTCACCCCCTTGTCGTCGTAGTGTGACAGCCACATAAGGAGACCACACATTGTCCAAGAAGCATCTGACTAATCTACACCGATTACCGACAGATAAACATCTTCTTCCCTGCATGACGTCACAGCATGGGTTCTTAGTCTTGGAGCTGTGACCAAAGTAGGGAGGGACTGATCTAGCCAGGGGTCATTAAACCAAATACCACACGGTTATTTCTGTTGATATTTCTAGACTGTAAATAATTCATGATGTAGCGTATATGTGTTAAAATCAGCTGACCAGATCTTTGTGAAATTAAATTGTGTTAAGGGAGCCTGTGACATACAAGCGTGCGGAGGAGAGTGGAGGTAGAGATAATGATGGCGTAGGACAGAAGTAGGATAAATTCAGACTAGTATAGTTTTCGCTGTTCAGGTGTATTGGGTAAAAGATTCTCAGCGGCAAGTGAGTAGGACAGTGAGCAGGTGAGCGATGGCGCCACCATCGGAGCTGAGGCATGAGCAGTAGATGAGTAGGTGAGGTTCCAGCACCCGATCACTGGTGTGTGGGTGCTAGGATAATATAGTATTCTGTGTTAGTATACTCCTATAATTCTTATACAGCATATATATATACATAGTTATAGAATTTACATGTGATGTTTAAGCATTATGCGAATATAAAGGCATGGAAGGGATTATATGCTTATCATTGATAGGGTGGCTTACTTGATGTCCGGCAATGTCTGGTTTGTGTCTGTTGCATAACCATTGCATATCCGTTGATATCCATTGATATCCAGCCCGATCCGTTACAAGTTTTGAACATGCACAAAACTTGGAACGGATGCTGCCAGATTGACGACTACAGTTCTTGTCCGGTTTGAGTTTGTTTCGTCCTTTGGCTATCCGTTCATGTACATGTCATGTCAGTTTTATGTCAGTTCATCAGGCAGCCTTTGACCCGATATCGCAACATTTTGACACATTTTAATACATTTTGATACTTATCACGCCCAAGCAACACTGGACTAGACAATTCTGTCCGTTTCTCAATCCGGCATAGTGTGACAGGCACTTCAGGATTACATGGTGAGATCAGGGGACCAGCTGTTTAGTAATCAAATATCTGTGAGTTTGCTAACTAAATGCTGATATGTTAGCAACAACTCAGTAGCATGCAGCTGCGGTGTCAGTGTGGATGTCCATCGGATTAATCAATTACTTCACGTTGAGTTGGTGAAATAAAAACAGAATATGCTGTTGTGATATAATAAATAGTTAACAGGGTACTTCTGACATTAAAGCTGCATAGTCTGATGAAAGCATCAAATTTTCAAAACCAAAGCACTCACCTTGATTTGATTCTACATATCTAACTTAGATGCTGATGCAAATATTAAACATGTGTTGCCACATAGAACTATTGCGTCATATCTCATATGACTATTGTGTCAATTTAACACAACCTGTTTCTGCATATAAGCCTATGGTGCCAAAATAAATGTTGCCTGTTTGCACATCAAATATCTTTAAAGTTATCCATTTGAAATAAAAGTTACTTAAAACTAAAATAAAGGTAGATAAGAGCAATAAATTGTATTTATTTATATCAGAAAAATGACAAAAACTCAAAACCTTCGGACTATGCAACTTTAAGTGTATATGACTTAAACTATTATTGATGGATACCAAACTAGACTCAACCGGTTCATGATTTCGATTAGTTTTATACCAATCAGCAATGGGGATGCCCTGTACCCTGAATGGCAGAGAAACCCCTGTTAAATGTATCCCTGGTTCTGGGAAGGAGTACAGGCTGTGTAGACGCTAGAGAGGTCGGCTACATAAGATCATATAGCGCACGCCGACACTTGGCCTGGATTAATTATTAACGGCGTGCCTCCGGGAGCATATTATACGTCATGCCTCGCGCATGCGCCTGGTATCACAGGTGACCATGTGCCGGTTTCGATGACGTAGATACGTCCGGCGCATGGACATCCCCTAGTACATGTAATTCGTCCTCACCACCACTCACACGCCCTTCACATGCCCCTCACACGCCCCTCACACGCCCCTCACACGCCCCTCACACGCCACTCGCACGCCCCTCACACGCCCCTCACACGCCCCTCACACGCCCCTCACACGCCCCTCACACGCCCCTCACACACCCCTCACACGCCCCTCACACACCCCTCACACGCCCCTCACACGCCCCTCACACGCCCCTCACACGCCCCTCACACACCCCTCACACCGCCCTCCACGCCCTCACACGCCCCTCACACCCCTCACACACCCCTCACACACCCCTCACACACCCCTCACACGCCCCTCACACGCCCCTCACATGCCCCTCACACGCGACTCACACCCCCCTCTCACACACCCCTCACACACCCCTCTCACACACCACACACCACATACTTCTATTCTAGCAGCAGCAGATTGGTTGTTAGAGTTTTACATCCTGGCAACATCTAAGGTCATATCAAGATGGGTACCGACTTGTGACAGTGCGCACTCATGGCAACTTTATAGTGCTGCACCACTGAGCATACCGGTCCTTGCCTTATCCTATTAATCCCTAGCGCATGGCTAGGAAGCGACAAGTATCGATTTTATAAGTCATTGCTTTGACTCGACCGACAACCGAACTCCCGATCTCCCGCATGCGAGGGCTGCGCTCTACCGATTCGGCCACCACGCCCGGTAACAGCAGCAGCAGAAGTAGGTGCGCTTTATTTGGCCACATTCACCATCTGGCAGCAGTTTCGGCTGATATAATGAGGAGGGAATTGTTAACTAGATCGCCATCCAACGCGGTTCATAAAGGCGGATATTGGCGATGGGTGAGGTAAAAAGGCGACCCATCTCTTTTCCTTTCAATTCACTCCGTTATCAACTGTACTTCGCTATATATGGCCTCGGCATTATAGTGGTCTCCGTTTGTTGGGCCGGGCGCCCCCTATACACACATACTCTCACAAACACACACACACATATATATACATATATAGACTAGACGGGATGACCAAATAAGTTAAGCATCCATCTTCCATTTTAGAAGATCGTGGGATTCGAACAAACGTGTTTGAACCCTGGTCGAGTCAAACCAATAACTTAAAAATGTATGCTTGTTGCCACCTAGCCAGGCGCTTGACTTAATTAGGATAGGGTAAGGACTGGTTATATTGGCTCAGTGTCAGCATAATGTGACTGAGTGGGATATCATCAGGTCATGGTGCTGGCAGCCTGGTCTCCCAGTGGGGCAGCACTATAACGTTGCCATGAGCGTGCACTGTCACAAGTTGATACCCGTCCTGATATCACCTTAGATGTTGCCAGGATGTAAAACTCCAACAACCAACCAACCAACTATATATATATGTACATATATATATGTATATATATGTGTATATATGTGTATATATGTATGTATATATATATGCATGTATGGCGCCCAGATTGGACGCTGCCCATACGGCACCTAGCGCCATATAGCCTCACCACCGTGAGGGCGTGGTTGCTAGGGAAGATATGGCAAGTGATGGCAGTGTTGTTGCGCACTGCATATGTATGTGCGATATATTGCCGGCTTGTCCCGAACCTGCCGCAAGGTGGCGACCCCCCCCCCACCCACACACCCATCCACACACCCATCCACACACACACACCCACACCCACACAAACACTCCCACTCCCACTCCAACCCCGACCTCTCACCGTGCCGTCACATTTGGGCCGAGTCGGATTAGCCAACAACGGGAGCGCTGACGGTCCTTATAGGGTCAACTAATGGCAATTTGGCACGCCGTCTGCACGCGCCCACTGCAGCGCTGCCTGTGGACGGGGATTGTCCTTTCCCAGCATGCCCCGCTGCGCGCATCTCCGGCGATGATTCCCGGTGTGTACGGGCAGGTATTGCCAATGTGCACCTAGGTTTGCGCCGTAGTGAATTTAAGGGAAAGAGAAGAGAAAAAGGGCATGTACAGGTGAACCTCGATCCAAAGGGCTAATGGGGGGGAAGCAGTTGTCCGTTAAAGCCGTTTGTCCATTGCAGCGACGAAATTTTCAGGGGGGTACGAAACCATCGTGGAGAGATGAGTTTATTTTGCCATGATCGTATAGTGGGACTCAGAGTAGCTATTACTCTGAGTCAGAGTCTTCAGACTCAAAGCCAAGGAAATCTGAAGCACTGGTTGTGGCTACTGAAGTATTGCTGGTGGAAGGCTGGGGTTCAGAAAATAACTAGTTCTCTTAAAGTGCGCAAATGTTCAGATATTCACTCTAGCGGATTGTGTCCATTGGATCCGGAATCCATTGCATCAATGTCCGTTGGATCGAGCTTCATCTGTATATATATGTATATTATATATATATTATATATATATTATATATATATAATGTGTGTGTGCATAAACCATACCTATGTATATAAAGACCTCATGAAGTGTGGTAGACGATGCTGGCATGGAGAGGTATTGAAGGTATTGATTTGCAACTGGTCATACCGGGCGCGGTGGCCGAATCATTAGGGCGCGGTCCTTGCGTGCAGGAGATCGGGAGTTCAGTTTCCGGTCGAGTCAAAGGAATGACTTATAAAATTGATATGTGTCGCTTTCTAGCCTGGCGCTTGGCATTAATAGAATAGGGCAAGGAGTGGTTAGCTCAGTGTCCCGATAATGTGATTGAGTGGGATATCGGGTCATGGTGGCTGGTGGCCTGATTTCCCAGTGGGGTACCACTATAAAGTCACCATGAGTGTGCACTGTCAGAAGTCGGTACCTGTCCCGATATGACCTTAGATGTTGCATGGGCGTAAAACTCCAATAACCAACCAACAGCAACTGGTCGTAGTAAAGTTGAGAATTTTAAGTATTTGCACCTTGAACTCGAGATTGTGATATGTACATATATATATATATATGATATATAATATAATATTCGCAGATATATAATATGTGGCACATATATATGATATATAATACATACACTACTATACGTATAAGGAAGCTAAGTAACACTCGCCGCCCAACTTTCCCCATTCCTGGTAGTAGCACTAGCAGCACCGGTGCATAATTAACACCCGCTAAAGCTGCCGCTAGGGGTGGGGGCGCTAGGGGGGGGGGGGTGGCGGGCGCTACCTGTCTCCCTCCCTACCCCGCCTGTCGCCGTGTCCCGGCGGACACCCCGACCCATCCCGTGACCTTCACGGCGCCGTCCGTCTAAGCCCCGCAGTGCGAGCAGCTCGTTTTGGTCAAGTGCTCTGCACAATCGCCGACCTTTGCCTGTACGTGTTCTCGAGCGCACAGAGCGCGTGTTTGCAGCTTATTGCTGTTTCTAAGCCTCGACTGTGGTGTCCACAATTGAGTTAGTAAAACAGTCCCTACTTGTTGTTGTTATTATTAGGATTATTATTATCTTATTTGTGTTGGGTTGTTTTTGTGTGTGCGCCTGTTTTGCGTCGGTGTTTTTATTGTAAAGCGGAAAGCATAGCTGCCCAGCTGTTTGCAGTACACACATAGCCCTTTGATTAGTTCATTCAACAATTCTGCGTATTGTGGTGGAAACTATTGGTGAATTATTGACAAAGCTGTGAAGCATTGAGGACAAAGCCTGACCCCGTCGTATCCCCCTCCCCCCCCCCTCCTCCTCCTCCTCCTCGGTTTCTATATATAAATAGCCCCGCCAGGCACGCTTAATGATGCCCGCCCATCTCTGCGTGGGAGGGGCAGAAGAGGCAAAACCAACATGGAAAATTAACTAATTGTATTTCCACGTATCCTTGTGATAATTAGTTCCAGCTCACCGAACGTGTTCGACGAGAGGCGCGAGGGTTATTCTGGGAAGTCAACAGTCACAAAAGTGTGCATCTGGTAGTGGTAGGCGTATGTTAGCGCCTCTTTGGTGCCGTTCGGACATGCTCGTGGCAGGTATTTAGTCAAATTGGGCGTTAATTAGAATCTTAATAAATCAGTGGATGGAGAGTTATCATCAGCTCGGTCTCAATGCTTTGTAAAAATCTAGGGAACATCCTCCCACAAACGATCAGTTACTCCCAGTTATAAGTAAATAGTCCGATGGTTTTTAGTATCCGTCATTTCCTTTTGATAGTTTATTAACCCTGCTCAACGGATAACATTTGTTTTCACCGCTGGGCAGCACTAGTCCAATTGCTGGGGTATGAGGGGAAATTTTCTTTTTTTTCCAAAATTTGTATTCCAGTTGAATAATATTTTTTTTCAGCACCAAGGTGCTGGTCTTCCGGCCGTAACAAGTATGGTGCATATGAACTATTTATGGATGAGATAGTATGAACAATGTAGACAATAGCACGTTGAAATCAGGCATAATAAATATGGGGATCTTATTTTGTACATGTAGTCTGGTAAATGGACATTTACCTTTAGACTATGCCATTGATTTGCTGATCATACATGTGAGGAGACATTAATACAATGGGTATGACTTGCTGTTACACTTACACTTTACAGGCAGTCGTAGCAAACACTGAACTGGGTGGTTCTGGTGCGTTTTCTTAAAGCTGCATAGTCTGATGAAATATCAAATTTTCAAAACCAAACCAATTATCTAGATTTGATTTGACATATCTAACTTATATACTGATGCACTTATTAAGCATTTGTTTCTGCATAGAAGGCAATACTGAGTCAATTTAACAGAACCTGTTACTGCAGAAGTCAATGGTGTCAGATTGTTGGCAAGCTTGCCAAAACTAATTTTCCATGTTTGCACCCAAAATATCTCAAAAGTTTACCATTTAAAATAAAAGTAACTTTGAACTAATGTAAAGTAGATACTAGTGATCGATCTAATATATTTATCTCAGAAAAAAATGCAGAAATTCAAAACCATCGGGTTATGCAACTTTAACTGAAATTGCAAGGGCAAGGTCGGTAGATGCACTACACGATCGGGATGTAGATTCGCTTTAGGCGGCTTTGAACCAGGTCAGGCCTGGTATACAAAGCCACGGCATGGCCGTGTGACAATCGGGCGCGGTGGCCGAATCGGTAGAGCGCATGCCTCGCGTGCGGAAGGTTAGGAGTTTGGTTCCTGGTCGAGTCAAACCCAATGACTTATAAAATAGATACTTGTCGCTTCCTAGCCTGCCGCTCGGCATTAATAGGTTAGGGAAAGGACTGGTTAGCTCAGTGTTAGGATAATGTGGCTGAGTAGGATATCGGATAATGGTGCCGGTGGCCTGATTTCCCAGTGGGGCAGCATTATAAAGTGTTCACCATGAGTACGCAATGTCACAGGTCGGTACCCGTCCCGATATGACCTTAGATGTTGCTCGGACGTTAAACTCCAACAACCAACTATATTATGTATATATATATAATCACACTATATTAGTTCAAATCAGTGATCCGGATAAAATGGGCTAAGGTAGGCGGGGATGTATTATCAGGCCGACGTAGGGTAAAGGTTCAGGCCTTGTGCGGGGGGGGCGCGCTTCTTCGCATGCTTCAGTGAATGTGGGCATATAGTTGCTAGAAATGTGACTGCATAGGTTATGTCATGAGTAAATGGCATGTGGCCATACACACGCGCACATATATATATATATATATAACAGTTGGCCCCAGATAAACAGAACAATGATAAGACTGGCGTGGTTGAGAAGAAGATATATATTCTCTGGCGGAGATATATTAAATGCCCACCTATATGCGATAACAGCCAGACGCAGCTGGCATACAGTGCTTAGAGCCCCTACAGGTGAACAACGCTGTACTACACAGAGTCAGTTAGATAGGATTCAGTGAATATACTATTACCTAGGGAACTGAAGATAGATAGTGTCCTTGTTTAGGCGACGGGTCTAGAGGCGATAATGGCCAGACGCAGCTGGCATGCAGTGCTTAGAGCCCCTACAGTTGGCGCCAGTGTGGCCAATGCTGTACTACACAGAGTCAGTTAGATAGGATCCAGTGAATATACTATTACAAAGGGAACTGAAGATAGATAGAGACTAGACGGGATGGCTGAATGAGTTAGAGCGTCCGTCTGCGGTGATGGTAGATCGTGGGGTCGGGGGTTCGAACCCTGGTCGAGTCAAACCAATGACTTTAAAATTGATACTTGTTGCTTCCTAGCCTGGTGCTCGCCATTATTAGGATAGGACAAGAACTGGTTAGCTCAGTGTCAGGATAATGTGACTGAGTGGGATATCAGGTCATGGTGCTGGTGGCCTGGTATTCCAGTGGGGCAGCACTATAAAGTCGCCATAAGTGCGCACTGTCACAAGTCGGTACCCGTCCTGATATGACCTTAGATGTTGCTAGGACGTAAAACAACAACAAACAAACAAACGAAGATAGATAGTGTCCTTGTTTATATTCCCATATAGATAATAAAGCACATATATCGGGATATAGCCACTAGGCTATTAATAGCCTACGGCGCAGGTGAAGTGACATCTTGAATGCCCTCAGGCAACCATAGCCCTATAGGTCAGGTATTCCCATTAACTGTCAGTGTCAGTCTAAAGTTACACTGGCACTTGTTAAAATTGCATAATCCAATGATTTTATATTTTGTTCATTTGTCAAGATGTGATATATAGGATATTATGCAATTATAAATATGCTGAAGGCTAATGTTAATTGATTGGTATGTGTGGTATTCGATCCCTCGTAGGCCTTACATTATGCGGGATTGAGTTTCGATCCCACCTACAATAGTTTATGTAACTATGCCATGAGGTTCGACGTGTGACGATTATATGAAAAATGTAGTTTAAAAAATAAAAATTGATAGAGGCAGTTATACTTGTGATATATGATAGTATAAACTTCTCTCAAACCAGGTTCATATTGTGTTTTCTATCCTGTAGATCATTATTTATAAATATATGCAATAGGCTTCAGTGGTAAGAACAATACTTGGTATTCCCATATGGGCAACAAGAAATGCTTAATAAATGCACCGGCGGACATGTAGAATCAAGTCTAGACAAATGTTTTGGTTTAAAAAAGTTGATTCCTTCATCTGGATATGTAGTTTTAAATTGGGTTAGGAAGATTGCAGGAGAATGGGAATAATTGGTTTGAGTAGTATAAAATAGGTCCACCCAATTGGGACACACATAGGTACATAGGGGTACATAGGGCAGTTTCCATATACTACTGCTACAGTGCTAGTGAAATACCACACATGTGTTCGCTGCAAAACTCACCATGAATATGGCCTTTACTGTCGGCACGGCGTTAAAACATCATCTGTCAACCCTTAAAAGCAGTGGGCGTTATAAATATTGATTAAACTAGGAGCTAATATAAGGCAATGTATTTCCCTCTCTCGGGACGGAATGAATAGCTAAAATAGGTAGAAATAAGTTCAAGTAATCCATAAACGCAGTGAAGAGTATTAACGAGTGTAAACATTGACCAATACATGGATATAGATTTATCTTACTACCGCCTATATCCTGGGTGAACAGATATATATAATAACCGTGCTATATATAAAATGGTTACAATATATCAATTTTCAGCGGTACGCTGAGTGAGCATAATGGCCGCTGAGGTATGGGCGAGTAGGTGGCGCCACGGGGGAGGTCAGGTTTTACCAGTAGATGACCTAATGAGTAGAGGTAGCCAGCCGCTGACTTACTGCCTGGGGAGTAGATGGGATCTTCCGGCTTATTATACTCATATAATGCCTTATACAGCATATATATATCTGCATATAGAACGGTTATATATATATATATATATATATCTAGAGAGAGAGGGGAGTGGGAGGGAGAGAGAGAGCGATTACAGTATTTAATAGTGCAATTAAGAACAAGCTAAGTCTTATTGAATTGAGTGAGGTAAAGTCTCTTTTGCTGAGTGGAGGCGGGATGGTGGTCATACGCAGGTGGCGCCGCAGTGGCCGAGTACATAACTAGAAGAGTGATAGAGTAGCCACGTGCCCAGCAGCAGTTTGCTGTTGCATTGCTTGTTTATGTATTTTCTCAAAATGTCACATATATAAGGACGGGGGTGAATGGCTTTCGGACAGCCTATAGATGTGCTTTTACGCTATGTGAAAAGCGGGTGATCCGGGTGCTGATTATCGCCGCAGTGCAGTGTACATTGTGACAATCCAAGGCCGTGCTTGATTGATGTCGGGAGGTGCGACTGCGCCGGGGTCACGTGGCTGCGTGTGTGTAGTGAATGTGCGCGCGCAATAGTACCCGGGGTTTATGAGTGGGGTACTAGAAGCGGGTGGTGGGGAGAGCCATAGGAGCCGGTTCCATAGGGGCTTTAACCCCGGCTGCGTGACTCCAGCCATCAGCGCCACCCCAGCCTGCCCAGCTCCGTGCCAGGTAATGCCTCAATCTGATCAGCTTTCAATTACTAAACATAGGCCGTCAGGGGTCAGTGGACCCACCCGCCGCCGATTAAATTGTGCTCCTATATACATGACCGCACGAAAGCTCAAACCAGATGTGCCTCGTTAGGTTTTGTTGGTGGGTTTTATTTTTTTAATTTTTAGCGTTGCCCCTCCTCCCCCCCCCCCGCCCCCTGCACCCTCGCCGCCAACCCCATTCTCCACCTCACCACACATCCCCTTACTGTACCGCTCCACCCCACCACCCCTTCCCCTTTATTACTCACTCCCTCAGAGACACCTCATCCACTCCCATACCCTCCCCACAAATCACACCCACCGACTCCACCCACTCCTCATCCACTACCCACACATACCTTCCCAACACACCCTCTCTACAACACCCTCTCTACAGACACACCACACACGCACCTTCTCCACGCACGCAGCCTCCCAACTCAACGCACACATCCAACGCACCCTTCCTACCCACACAGCCTCCCACACACACATACACCGCACTCACGCTCGTCCCGCAACCTCCCCATACTCCCCCTCACATACCGTGCGCACACATATTCCACACACACACCACAAACCCTCCCTACACGTCCCTCACACACCGTGCACACACATATTCCCAACGCACACCACAAACCCTCCCTACACGTCCCTCGCACACCATGCACACACATATTCCCCACACACACCACACACCCTCCCTACACATCCCTCACACACAGTGCACACACATATTCCCCAGACACACGACACACCCTCCCGACACGTCCCTCACACACCGTGCACACACATATTCCCCACACACACCACACACCCTCCCTACACGTCCCTCACACAGCGTGCACACACATATTATCCACGCACACCACATACACCCTCCACATACTCCCTTCACACACCCCAGACACTTACACACACCCCATGCACCATTCCACACACCCTCCATACCCACCCTACGCACACACCCTATATACACACCCTCTACACGCACCCTCTACACGCATCCAACACATACACCACTAACACACACACACCCTACACTTCCCTCACACACACTCTACACTTCCCTCACACACCGTCCACACACACACCATCTACACCCCCACACAATCTATACCCCCACACACAACCTACCCCCCACACAAGCCACACACAACACACACAACACACACACACAACACACACACCACACACATAATCCACACACACAATCCACACACGCAATCCACACACACAATCCACACACACAATCCATGCAAGCCACACACCCAACACACAACCCACACACACAACACACAACACACACACAATCAACACACGCAATCCACAAACACAATCCACACACGCAATCCACACACACAATCCACACACACAATCCACACACACAATCCTCACACACAATCCTCACACACAATCCACACACACGCAATCCACACACACAATCCACACACACAATCCACACACATAATCCACACACATAATCCACACACACAATCCTCACACATAATCCACACACACGCAATCCACACACACAATCCACACACAATCCACACACACAATCCACACACACAATCCACACACATAATCCACACACACAACCCACACACGCACTCCACACACACAAACCACACACACAATGCATACACACAATCCACACACACCGTCCACATGCCACCCTTCATACCCACACACACCATCTCCTGCTCCCATATGGCCGTAGAGAATGCATGTGGCTGTGTGTGTTGGCTACCATCCATTGTGTTCCCTTGTATGGCCGTGTCGCGATAGTGCACGGGTTCTGCAGTAGTGTTCTCTTCCTCAAACCATACCGCTGGAAGGATAATGAATATGCTCTTTGTGCTGGTGCATGACTCGACGCATGACCCGGCGCATGACCCGGTACCTGATCCCTGTGGTCCCTGCGTGATGCCCGGGGTTTGGTCTCCCACACTGCCCCCCTCTCTCTCCCCACACCTGACCCATCTCTCAGACCTGCATATAGACAACAATGGCGCGCATTTCACAAACTCACACCTGCATACAGACAACAATGGTGCACATTTCACAAACTCAGACCCACATACAGACAACAATGGCGCACATTTCACAAACTCACACCTGCATACAGACAACAATGGCGCACATTTCACAAACTCACACCTGCATACAGACAACAATGGCGCACATTTCACAAACTCAAACCTGAATACATACAACAATGGTGCACATTTCACAAACTCACACCTGCATACAGACAACAATGGTGCACATTTCACAAACTCACACCTGAATACATACAACAATGGCACACATTTCACAAACTCACACCTGCATACAGACAACAATGGCACACATTTCACAAACTCAGCACTGCATACAGACAACAATGGCACACATTTCACAAAGGTGATATGTGTGTCCTAATTAATAAAAACGTGGCAGTGCTGATGACTATATGGTAGATGGATTGTTAACCAACCACCAGAGCTTAAATGATCATTTATTTAATATATTAAACTTAGTTATATTAATTGATTGGCAAAACCACATATGTAGTCGATATGGAATATGTAACGAAATGGTTACGGCTTAAAATATATAGCTTGCATATTTTGTACAACTGACCCTATTCTGGATTTGTTTACATAATATAACATCCCTGGTTCAAGACCTCTTCACCACGAGCTATCGTCATGATTTCATGTGAGGCAGAAATAGTTTTATGACTACATGTTCGTTTGTTGAATCGGGTTTTGTTGGTGAATGGTCTTTGGTTTATTTTTACAATCGTCACAATATTTCATCGTGTATTATTTTTCAGTTCACTATTACTGTGCTTTTTGCAAACTCATTGGTGTTATTGATGATTTTAGGTGACATTTTTCTGAACTAATAATGGTACGGTTAGGGACTGTGGTAAAGGATTGTGAACTGTATGCAGTGTTACTAAAGAGCAAGCTCTCTTTTGCATATTTTATTGAGACAGGTAACTTTTAATTTCATGTGTTTTTCTTTATTCCTCCCCTCTCATAATAATCGCAGCAAATGCACCGAAGCATCGCTTGTGTTATCACCTAAAATGCTGTGTGATGCCATAGCAGTGAGTATGAGTGTGCAAGTATTTACATTGCATTTTTGGGGCGGTGAAGGGAGTTGTCTCTGTCAGAACTGTGGGAGTCCGAGATCATGACATCATACCCGCAACTAAATCCATATCACACCGAGGCTTCCCCGAGGGTGAAGGTGACTAACGACCAGAAAATTAAAGCGCCCGTGGTGGCCCCGCCCAGATGGTGATCATTTCAAAGCTCGGGTCTGAAAGCGGCGCCGCGGGACGAGGCACGGCTGCGCATGCGCATTGAGCGGGACGCGCCCGCGGTTCTCACGTGGTGGGCACGTGGTCGTCACGTGGAGATTTGCGTCATTAAAAGACGAGGGCTTAATTTAATGACCCGCAGAGATTGTCTCTCCACGATGTGCCGGAATCGGGGCCCGGGGGCCGGGGCCCGAAGCCGGGGCCCAAGCCGGGGCTTGGGGAGGAGGCGAAGGCGAGGGGCGGGAGCTGGGATGAGGGACAGAGCGAAGGCCGGGCGAGGTGCTGGGACGGGAGAAGGGGCGAGGGCGGGGGCCAGGGCTAGGAGCTAGACGAGAGCGGAGGGCTGGGGCTGGGAGCGGAGCGGAGACTGGGGCCGGTGTGGTGGTTTCAGCGGGTTCCCATGCTCAGAGGTGTCCCTCGCTTCTGCGCATGAGTCAGAATCTAGTAAACATGGCCATAATCGATTAACACAAACCGGGCGACTCGGGTCATCCGAATTTCAAATAGAACACGCCAGTGGAGTCAACAAATACACGTCCCGTGTGCACAAAAAGAATAACTTAGATTAATGAAATGGAAATTTAGGTAAACTGGGCCATGATACAATACTTTAAATCCTATTTTGCTGTACTTTTATCGGTTATTAAAAAAAAAAGAACAAACTGTCCACCCGAGCGTATTCGATTATTCAACCCGAGTTTGTAGGATGTGCGCATGCGCCAATAAGTGGCTGGGGTGACCCGAGTTGATGCGAAATCCGTGCATGCGCAGAAGCAGCGCAGAAGCGAGGGACACCTCTGAGCACGGGAACCCGCTGAAACCACCACAACGGGGCTGGGGCGAGGGGATGAAGCGAGGGGTGAGGGGAGAGGGGCCTGTGTTTGGGGCGCAGACAAGCTGCGGTTACCGTGACTCACGCCACACACGCGCCCCGAGCACATCCGGGTCCCACTCACCGCTGTCCCCGGCGGGGCTCGACTTGGTCGGTGAGGGAAAGGGGCCCCCGAAGGATGCCTGTTACCTTCACCACAACTCCACTCCCACACAGCCCCGAGACACACTGCTCCCTCCCTCTCCTTTTCGCCACCCACTACCTTCCTCCCTTCTCCTCCACCTTCCCTCGTCCGTCCACGATCCCTCCCTTTCCCCCTCTCCCTACCTCCTCTCCTCCCCCCCTCCCCCCCCCCTTCCTCCATCTCCTCCCCTTCTCAATCCCCCCATCTTCTGTTCCTCCCCTTCTCACTCCCACTCCCCGTCTCCTCCCCTGCTCCCCTCTCCCTCCCCTGCTCCCCTCTCCCTCCCCTCCTCCTCTCCCTCTCCCTACCCTCCCCTCTCCCTCTCCCTACCCCATCCCCTTCTCCCGTCCCCTTCACCCGCATCCCTCTCCATACCCTACCCCTTTCACTCTCACCCTCACCCCTCCTCCCTCTCATCCCCGTTTCCCTCCCCTCCCCTTATCCCTCCGCCTTTCCCCTCCCTCTCGACCCTCGATGGCCCGTCGGCCGGCCGGCCAACCGACAGACACAAGGCGGCACGGCATATCCCCCGGGGCTAACGATTGCGCCAGTATTTGTAGTTTGAGTTCGGAAAGCAATATTCAAAGCAGCTGACAGCGGGGGATAGGGTGGGGGGATGTCGTTCTCTATGACCCCATCCCCACGCTCTTCTCTGTCTGCACCCCCCATCATCACACCTACACACCCACACACCCTCACACACCCACACACACCCACACCCACACACCCACACACACACACACACGCGCGCCTTCACCTCTCGACCGGAGATAACTCGTCCCAACCACTTAAGGCTGGTGATTGCTCATAAATGGAGCCGTGTGTTTACATGTCCATTGTGTTCGCCGAGCTTCCCGCTTTTTTGTGCCATTGTGAGCAGTTGTGAGCACTTTTCTGTGGCTATGAGTGGTTAGCCCAATTGAGGCGTGCTTATGCATGCATGCATGTGGCACTTCCCCTAGTGTCGGACTGTGTGTGTGCAAACTCAACAAGGGGCGGCTTTCACGTGTGACAGAAGCCGGTCATTCCCTCTTTATATGCGCGTGCACCGCGTCCTCGAGCTCTGACTTCCGGTCAATGGAAGTCACGTTGCATCCGGTTCGCACTGGCAGGAAGTAGCTCACCCCCTCGCCTTGACCAAATCGCGCCCTCCCCTCCCTACTCCCTACTCCCTACTCCCAACCCTGGCAGGGTTTACTGTGCCGGGAGAGGGCGGGGGGGGGGGGGGCAGGCCGGGGAAGCAGGTAGCATGTGGGCACAGATAGCTACTGACCGGAGATGCTTTCCCATCTGCATCTGCGCATGCCCACACAGGAGAAACTGCGTGACGTCACTCAAATGAGTCCTTATGGTCACCGGTCCGTGACGTCACGTGCAGAACGCCACGCTGGTGGACGGAGGACCTTGTGATCGGATTGCGTCCGTAACTCAATTGCCCTTGTCATCGTCGGCGCCCGTCGCCGCGCAGACGGGCGCCCCGCCCCGCCCCCCGCACCCCGCCCCCCCACACCCGCCCCCCACCGCCGCCGCCAGGCTCATCTGAGGGAGTGCTTTTGACAAAGTCATCACTTTGCGTCTGATACAATTTGCGCTCGCACGTAATGCAAGCCGAGACCGGGGACACCCCCACGCGCGCTGCGTGTCGGGATTGGGGTGATGACCTCACTGACCTCCAGCCGTCCGACGGCTTCCGGTTGATGGTGCGCGCGCCGGCATCTTCGCGGCTGCATCCCGATACGCATCGCCCCAATCAGTGCTGCAGGACGGGGCGGGGAGGGGTGGAGTGGGGCGAGATGGGATGGAAAGGGCGGGGCGGGGCGGCGCGGGGCGGGGCTGGGCGGGCCGGGCCGGGGCGGGGCGGGCGGGGCGGGGCGGGGCGGGGCGGGGCGGGGCGGGGCGGGGCGGGGCGGGGCGGGGCGGAGAATGGTGAGTGACGATGGGGGTGCTATCGGAGGTGAGAAGGACCGGATAGAGGCAGGGAGGTTAAGGATATCGACCAGCCGCGGATATCGACATTCACACATACACACACATACATGTATATATTATACAACAATAGACAATGGAGGTTGCATTCTTGTACCATAACCGCTGACTGTATTCACTGGTGTTCTGGCTGTTCTAGGAATGCGTCTGGACATATTTAAATAAATAATCCCGCTTGATAATATCCGCATTAAAAATCCCTCCGGTGCGAGTGGCGGTTTGGCACGCCAGGTAGGGAGGATGACAGCCGGTGGCGGCGTCACCACTCATGACCATTGAGCGGAGGAGGCAATATACACAATAATAGCACGATGCATACTACTAATAATGATGATAATAATACTACTACTACTAAAAATAATAGTAATTCCCTTCCGCGCCTTTATTCTCGCATAATACTTTATGTACCACACACACGTATATGTACTGAATTGCAGGGTGAGGGGAGTTTATATATATATGTGTGTATATATATGTATATATATATATATATATATATATAAACGCAGTCAATATAGCGACACCGGGCACGGTGGCCGAATCGGTAGAACGCGGGCCTCGCGTGCGGGAGATCGAGAATTCGGTTTCCAGTCGAGTCAAAACAATGACTTATAAAATTGATACTTGTCGCTTCCTAATCAGGTGTTCCACATTATTAGATATGCCAAAGACTGGTTTGCTCAGTGTCAGGACAATGTGACTGAGTGGGATATTGGGTCATGGTGTCGATAGCTTGGTCTCCCTGTGGTACAGCATAATAAAGTCGTCATGAATGTGCACTGTCAAAATTCGGTACCCATCCTGATATGACCGTAGATGTTGCGAGGATGCAAAACTCCAATAACCAACCGACCAACATAGATATAATATATCATATATATATATATATATGATATACACGCACTCTTTATTGTGGTCCCTCGCCATTGGCGTGTGAGGACTGGCGCGGCGGCCCTCCGACCCACGCACCGTCAAACGATCACACCAACCGAAATGCGATCCCGAAATCAGATCAGGATATGGGTGAGTGGCCAATAATTTGTAGGTTAGAAGGGTGACGGTTCCTGGATGGTGCAGGGCGCGTGGGCTGCGAGTCCGGGCGCAGGCACGCCGGGTACAGGTCCCGGGGGTCGGGGACTCATGCGCTTACACCAACACGGTGAGGCGGATCCTGGGGAGCAATAACTCATATTAATTATATCAGTACCTGACACCCTCCCCACCCAACCTCCTGCTGTCACATACACTCACATACGCGCATACTCACATAGACCGCGCTTCCACACGCACCATCAACCCCGGAGTATCGCGCAGTCTACATAGGGGCGAAAGGTGTCCCGCGGTAACAGGACTCTATCCACTGGAGGCTCCCCTGATCAAATGGGCAAACACAAAGACGCACTCCCCGTCGACCTGCTAACTCCATTAATGGGGATGTCGCACCATCACCGGCTCCTCCTCCTGCTTCCCCCGCCCCCCCCCCTCACCTTCCGCCGGTCCTCACGTCCCTGGGCCTTTACTTGAACCCTACACCCCCCACCCCCCACCCCCACCCACCCCTCCAACACATCCTCCTCCTTTTCCAACATTCAGATGATCCAGTCCACACACACGCACGCATCCGACAGCGACCCGTCCTGATATGACCTTAGATGTTGCCAGAGCGTAAAACTCCAACAACCAACCAACCCTACAGCGGGTATCGTGGTAGGTGGCGGTGGTGGTGGCGGTGGTGGTGGCGGATGGCTTGTGGTGATTGGTAGATGGGGAGGGCTCCTCAGCCTCTCGCCATCTGTGAGAGTGTGGGTGGCGGGGGTTGGGTAGGGGGGGGGGGGGGCTGGCGCGGGAAGTGATATAAATGGGAGTGGTGCATGTTGGGCAGTGGTAAGGGGCCATGGGTAGGAAAGTGTTAGCTGTATCATTAACAGATCAAATTCCTTAATCCATGGGTGTTTCTACATGTTCACAATATGCAATATGATGGCTCACTGAAAACAAAACAATGGCCACAACCACAGAGACTACAGCGAACGGGTGAGGGAATCCATGTTTCGAGGTTTATGTCCAGTATGCCTGGTTCCCCACTGTAAACAAGACGAGGTGACGGAATGAGTTGGCACACTCTTTTCTATGTTGGAAAGTCGTGAGATTTGAAATCGCGGTTTGAATGAACCTTAACTCAGTCACAGCAATGACTTAAAGAATATATACTTGTCTCTACCTAGCCTAACTCTTGGGATTACTAGAATAAGGCGAGGAGGAGTGGAAGGAGGAAGACCATTGTCTGTGATTGAAATTTTCCCCTGCTTAATCAGCGAATATACCTATTCATATGTGTGTATGTGTGTATTCCGACAGAATAACACCAGTTGTATACCAGGGTATATATCAAATTGTCCCGTGTGTGTCAATAATAGACACATGCTGTGGATCCTCCTCAGATTCCATTAACACCAACCGGAACTGAATGTACCGAATGCAAATATCCGGTCATTGCGTTATTACCACAGACAGAGCGGAGGGGGGGGGGGGACCACACAAACAATAAAAACAACTACAAAGCACACCCTGTCAAGTCCAATCCACACCGTGGCAGTAGCCCTCTCACCCCAACCTACCCGTACGTGACCAACCGTTCACCCGTCATCCTGTTTCCCCGCATCCTCCCAACCCCCAACCCCCTCCCCAAACCCCCACCTGTGGCGCGTTATACTAACTGTTCACCCGGCCCTTTCCGGTCGTATACCAAGGGCTTGAATGTTAGTGAATGAATCCTACGGTCACGTGATTCTATTTTGACGGGGACGTCCTTGACGCAATTGATTTCATAAACCATGGGTTTGCACCTGAATGGAAGAAGAACGCGGAAAAGAAGGATTGTTTTGAAGATGTTTATAATTTATATATATACATAATTTATATATATAGTTTATATATGTAATTTATATATAATATATATAGTGTATAT
Source organism: Branchipolynoe longqiensis (assembly GCA_030323885.1). Lineage (NCBI taxonomy): Eukaryota > Metazoa > Annelida > Polychaeta > Phyllodocida > Polynoidae > Branchipolynoe > Branchipolynoe longqiensis. The sequence continues at coordinate 24,725,591 of CM059191.1, forward strand.
AATTTTTATACAATATATATAATTGATATATATATAATATATATAATATATATAATATATATAATATATATAATTTATATATAAATATATATAATTTATTATATATATTATATATAATTTAGGTATATATAATATATATATAATTTATATATATATTTATATATATCATTTATATATATAATTTATATATATATCATTTATATATATATATATCATTGATATATATTTAATTTGTATATATCTATATATATAATTTATATATATTTATATATATATATGAACTATATATATATATAGTTCATATATATATAAATATATATACATTATATATATATAGATATATATATATATCATTTATATATATATATCATTTATATTATTTAATTTGTATATATCTATATATACAATTTGTATATATTTATATATATATATGAACTATATATATATATAATTTATATATATATATAATTGTGTTGGTCTGTGATGAATTCTGGGTGGAATTCTCTTAGGAAAGAAAGCTCGCCTTCTGAGGGCCCAAATGATGGCGGCTGCTCGTTCTTTCAGTGTGCAGGGTCCACGCTTACGGCGGGTTTTACACCCTGCCCACAAGCCGTCACACTGAGGTATAATGACAATGTAAGCTACTACACACATTCTCCGTCCATCAACAGCAACTGGGTGTCGCACCGTCCTTCATACTTGGTTCCACTGTTCGCCCGTCCTTATCCTTTCGTTCTACTAGTTTGCTATATGGTTATAATTGCATGGGTATTATTATTATTATTATTATTAAACTGGATCTTTGCTTAAAGGATTCAGGCTTTCGGTGTGTTTCTGTTTCATGTATACAATGCTACATTGCGATGCCTGTCCAGAGCGAGAGAGGAGGCGGGGACAACCCGCTCGGTGTTGCTTGTGTTGCACAACTACAAATATGCATGTCGTGTTTGAAAATCCCCTTTTTTTTTTTACAATAATTTGCTGTGTTCATAATCAAACAAGAAAGGAACATCGCCGCGGTGTTTTTCTTTTTTTTTAATCGGTAATTTCTCTCACTTTTTTTTCTTTTTTTTTCCCGATTATTTAAATTCCTATGCGGATGGTAAGCGGGTTGTGATGTGGAAATGGCTGACGGGCGGCCTGATACCGACTTTCCGCTGCTGCTCGGGATCAGCCCCGGCCTCGATCTGGGATCCCGGCTGTGGCGTCTCAGATGCCGAGACCTGATCAGAGTGGATCAGCGTCAGCGTCTCTGGATCCAATCGTGCTAATAAACACCATCCCATCCCATCCCCACCCTCCTCTCCCGTTCCCCATCGCATCCCCGCCCCTCCCCTCCCCTCCCCACCCCTTCCCCACCCCCTGCCCGCCCCCTCCCCATCCTTTCCCCACCCCCTGCACGCCCCTCCCCACCCTCTCCCCATCCCCTCCCCACCTTCTCCCCATCCCCTCCCCACCCCTCCCATCCCCTGCCCTTCTCCACCCGCTCCCCACCCGATCACCACCCATTCTCCTCCCCACCCCCTCCCCACCCCACCCCCTCCCCACCCCCTCCCCGCCCCCTCCCGCCCCCCTCCCCGCCCCTCCCCACCCGCTCCGCCCCCTCATCCCCCCACCCTTCCCCCACCCCCCTGCCCGCCCTGACATCACGACCCGGAACCTCTGATCCAATCCAACCACACGTCCCTATCTACTCTCAAGCAACCCTATCCATCCTCACCCGCACCTCACCTCCATCCCCAACCTCATCTCATCCTCATCCCCACCATCACATTCACCCCCACCTCACTACGCATCCATCGCCAACCCTCACTCATACATCCACAACCACAACGACCCTTACCTCCACCCCACCTTCATCCCAATCTTTACCTGCACCCCACTCACACGCACCACAACCGTCACACCTAACCCTCATGCCCACACCCACCCTCACCTCCCCCCACCCGTTCCAACCTTCCCCAGTCCCCGGCCTACGCTACAAATACATTAAAAAATGTCACCCCCATCACCAACATCACCCCCACCACTACCCCCACAAAAACAGAAAAACAATCCCAAACACACCACTACCCACCACACCCACCCCCACCCTCTCCTCACTCCCTTTCTCCTTCCCCCGTACCCCACTCAACTCCCCCCTTCACACACCCCCCCCGCCACCTTCCCCCTCTACCTCCACACCGTCCCCAAACCCAAACCCACCCTCAATACCCATAACCATATTGGTCTTATTTATCCTCGCCCCACTCATTACCCATAACCATATTGTCTATTTTATCCTCACCCCACCTCAATACCCATACACAAAATTGGTCTTATTAAACTCCCACCAACTCAATAAAACCCATACCATATTGGTCTTATTTAAATCACTCCCCCACCTCAAAACCCATACCCATATTGGTCTTATGTATCCTCGCCCCACCTCAATACCCATACCAATTGTCATATTAATCCTCCCCCACCTCAATACCCATGCCATATTGGTCTTATTTAATCCTCGCCCCACTCATACCCATACCAATTGGTCTTATATATCCTTACCCCACCTCAATACCCATACCATATTGGCACCAACCCCCCCACCCAACCCAACCAACACCCCCCCACACAAACCCAACCAAACAAACCCCCCCACCCAACCCAAACCAACAAACCCCCCCCACCAAACCCAAACAATTGTCCCTTATTTATCCTCGCCCCACCTCATACCCATACCATATTGGTCTTATTTATCCTCACCCCACCTCAACCCAACCAAACCAACCCAAACACCCCACCCCAATACCCATACCATATTGTCCTTAAACATTTATCCTCGCCCCACATCAATACCCATACCATATTGGTCTTATTTATCCTCACCCCACCTCAATACCCATACCATATTGGTCTTATTTATCCTCGCCCCACCTCAATACCCATACCATATTGGTCTTATTTATCCTCGCCCCACCTCAATACCCATACCATATTGGTCTTATTTAT
>CM059191.1:24729081-24761922 GCA_030323885.1 Branchipolynoe longqiensis
GTTTGATGCGAGGCGAGGGAGGACCTTACCCCCCCCCCCCCCCCCTCACCTCCACCCCCTTCCTTACATTAACCCCCCCCCCCCCTCCTTTTCCCTTATAACCGCCTCCAGCTCTCTCCTCCTGTCACTCGCCCTCCTGCCTCCACACTCTACGCTCCTCACCTCTTTTTCTTTGGCTTTCTTCACCAAGGCTATATACACTACCGGCATGTAGTGGTGGAAGGCTTTCTTCACCAAGGCTATATACACTACCGGCATGTAGTGGTGGAAGGCCGTGCACATGCTCTCACCACTACCGTGCACTACACCCTCCTGCACGTCGGCCTTCCACCGCTACCGTGCACTACATCATCCTGCGCGGCGGCCTCTCAGGCCACCCTGGTCCACCACTGCCGTGCACTACACCACCCTGCACAACACCCTCACCACCACCGCGCTCTACACCATCCTGTACAACGGCCCTCCACCACTGCCGTGCAGTACATCATCCTGCACGGCGGCCTTTCACCACTACCATGCACTGCGCCACCCCGCACACTCGACGGCCTCGCGCCACTACCGTGCACCACGCCTCTGCATACGGCCCTGCACCACGCCAGCCTGCACACCGGCGCCTCACCACTACCGTGCACTACACCATCCTGCAGGACGACCCCTCTCGCCACGCCTCTATGCACGGTTGGTCCCCCACCCCCCACACCCACACCCACACCCACACCCACCCCGGGGGGGCCCCGCCCCCGCGGCAGATTTTTAGTCCGCCGCCCCCTCCAGCCCGGCCCGGAGGGACCCAGCCGGCCCCACCCACCCACCCACGCCGACCCACGCACACCCATAACCGACCACCCTCACATCTCACCGCCCACTGATTTCCCGCCCTCTCACATCTCACCCCCACCTCACATCTCGCCGCCCCCTCACATCCCGCCGCCCGCCCGGCCCACCCGCGCCCTGACCGCAGAGCACCCAACCGCTCACACCACACCAGGCTTCAAAGCCCCCCCCCTGGCCGCCACCCGCCGCGGCCCAACAGACCCTCCCTCACACCGCCACCCTGCACCCAACCGCCACTGCTCTCTCATCTCCGCCGACCACCCCCCCCCCCCCCCCCCCCCCCCCCCCGCCTCGAACCTCACCACAAGGCCCCGCCGTCCCTCTCTCTTATCTCTACCCTCCAGCCCCACGCCGCCCGCCCCCGCCCCCACACCACCCCCCCCCCCCCCCGCCCCCCTCCCCACCCCAACACCCTCCTCCGCCCACACAGCCTACCTCACCACTCTGCCGCCCGCCCCCCCCCCCCCACCCTCCACCCAACCGCCACCCCTCTCTCATCTCCGCCGACCACCCGGCCTCCCCCCTCCCCGACCTCACCACAGGCCCCGCTCTCTACTGCTTATGTCACACTACACTCTCTCTCACACTACACTGGCTGTGTCACACCAAACTGGCCCTGTCACACTACACTCTACAGGCCCCGCTCTCTACTGCTTATGTCACACTACACTCTCTCTCACACTACACTGGCTGTGTCACACCAAACCGGCCCTGTCACACTACACTCTTCATGCTACACTGCTTCTGTCACACTGCACTGGCTGTGTCACACTACACTGGGCGTGTCACACTACAATCTCTGCCGCCGCCGGCCAACCCTCACATCTCTGCCGCTCACACCTCTGCCTTCTCTGTCATGCTACACTGCTTGTGTCACGCTACACTGGCCGTGTCACACTACTCTGGGCGTGTCACACTACACCCCTCTCACCCTCAGACACTCCGGGTTGCGGGACTACACAACTTTTGGCCGCCCCGCACCCTCCTTCCGCACCCTCCTTCCCATGCCAACCCAGGTCACCCGGGTCACCCATGCCCCCCCCAGACCCGGCGCTGCCCAGGTCACCCTGGTCACCCATGTCACCCATGCCAACCCAGGTCACCCTGGTCACCCATGCCCCCAGGTCACCCTGGTCACCCATGCCACCCAGGCCATCCTGGTCACCCACGTCACCCATGCCACCTACCTCTCTCTGCTGCCTACCGCCTCCACCTGCTCATGCCCCCACTGCCACTGTGGGCTCCACCTGTGCTCCCCCGTGCCTGCCGCCACTGTGCTGCTGCCACAGGGCGTCCTACCACTGCGTGTGCTGCCCCGGCCGGATCGACGCATTGCTGCCTCCTCTGCGGACCCTCCTCCCAGCTGGACCAACGTGTGCCGCTGCCTCGACGCGTTGCTGCCTCCTCTGCAGCCCTCCTCCCAGCTGGACCAACGTGTGCCGCTGCCTCTGTGCTACCGCCCTGCCACTGCGGGCTCCACCTGTGCTCCCCCGTGCCTGCCGCCACTGTGCTGCTGCCACTTGGCGCCCTGCCACTGCCTGTGCTGTCCCAGCTGGACCAACGTGTGCCGCTGCCTACCACTGCGTGTGCTGCCCCGGCCGGATCGACGCGTTGCTGCCTCCTCTGCGGACCCTCCTCCCAGCTGGACCAACGTGTGCCGCTGCCTCGACGCGTTGCTGCCTCCTCTGCGGACCCTCCTCCCAGCTGGACCAACGTATGCCGCTGCCTCTCTGCTACCGCCCTGCCACTGCGGGCTCCACCTGTGCTCCCCCTGCCTGCCGCCACTGTGCTGCTGCCACTGGGCGCCCTACCACTGCGTGTGCTGCCCCGGCCGGATCGACGCGTTGCTGCCTCCTCTGCGGACCCTCCTTCGCACCCCACTTCCTCCCCTGGTCACGCCATGTCACCCATGCCAACCCCGGTCACCCATGTCACCCTGCCCCCAGTCCCCCTGGCCACCCATGCCACCAGTCATCCTGGTCACCCAGGTCACCCACGCCACCTACCGCTCCGCGGCCTGCCGCCTTCCGCCTCCACCACCTCATCCTCCCCCGGCCACTGCGGGCTCCCCCTGCCCTCCCCCCTGGCCTGCCTCCACTGTTCGCTGCCGCTGGTCCCTGGCCACTGCCTTGCTGCCCCAGCTGGACCAACGTGTGCCGCTGCCTCTGTGCTGCCACCCTGCCACTGCGGGCTCCACCTGTGCTCCCCCGTGCCTGCTGCCACTGTGCTGCTGCCACTGGGCGTCCCACCACTGCATGTGCTGCCCCGGCCGGATCGACGCGTTGCTGCCTCCTCTGCTACCGCTCTGCCACTGCGGGCTCCCCTGTGCTCCCCCGTGCCTGCTGCCACCCCCGGCCTTCATCATGCCCTCGGGGCGCCCCCTCGACCCTCGCACACTCGCCGCCCTCATGCGAGGCGCCCTTCACGCCCGAGGTGTCCGGGGGGCCGACGCTTTCACCCTCCACAGCCTCCGCCGGGGCGCCGCCCAGCCCTGCCACGCCGCCGGGGTCGGCATCTCCGACATCATGGCCCAGGGCACCTGGACCTCTGAGGCGGTCCACGCATACGTGCCCCGCCTCCCCCCCTCGGCGGCCCCTCGAGCCCTCTCCTCCATCTTGGTTGAGGGCTCCTCGGGCCCACCTACCAACTACTGACAATGACAGTGACATTCTTATCATGAGCATCCATTTGACATTATATTGATTACCTATTGCTCCTCATTGATCTATTGTACCACCATTATGTTCATGATACCCTCGGGCACTTAATGAATAAACTGCCCTCTTTTTCCACACCCGATTTCTCGTCCTTCCTTGCCGCGCATCGGTCGTAATGCTCGCATTGCGTTTGATGCGAGGCGAGGGAGGACCTTACCCCCCCCCCCCTCTCCTCCACCCCCTTCCTTACATAACCCCCCCCCCTCCTTTTCCCTTATAACCGCCTCCAGCTCTCTCCTCCTGTCACTCGCCCTCCTGCCTCCACACTCTACGCTCCTCACCTCTTTTTCCCCACCCACCATCCCTATACACCAACTCTCCACTATCCGGTTGAGGGCTCCTCGGGCCCACCTACCAACTACTGACAATTACAGTGACATTCTTATCAGCATCCATTTGACATTATATTGATTACCTATTGCTCCTCATTGATCTATTGTACCACCATTATGTTCATGATACCCTCGGGCACTTAATGAATAAACTGCCCTCTTTTTCCACACCCGATTTCTCGTCCTTCCTTGCCGCGCATCATATATAAATACACATACATATATAAATGAAACCAAACTGACAGAATAAATTCTAGTTTCTAATAATGTTTCGCAGTGAATATGCCATTGGTTGGCAATATGACATAACGTCAGTCAATAAGCAACATCGGCGGTGATATGAGGATGAGCTTGTTTTATTTAAGGACACTTGTACAGTTCTAGAGCATATTGATTTTTGTCATCAGCTATTAGACGTCAAACATATGGTCATTCTGACATATTTCTTCGGAGGAAACCTGCTGCCGCCACATAGGCCTCTCTTTCCGATAAGAAGCAAGGGGTCTTTTATATGCACTTTCCCACAGACAGGATAGCACATACCACAGCCTTTCAGGAACCAGTGGAGGACCACTAGTTGGAATGGAAAATAACCCAAACTGCAAATGTGTCCACTGAGTAGGATCGATGCCATGACCCACACCTTCACAGGTGGACACCACTGCCTCTGCTCCCTAAATTAATTTTAGCCATGACCCGAGATTTCCCAGGCAACCATTCATCATTTCATAGCGAGATTCAAGCGATATTATGTAACCGTTGGACTAGACAACAGATTCAACCCGTACTTGCAGTAGCCTGATTAGGGGTGAATCTTTTATCTACCATTACATTAGACATGCGCATTTTTACCCGAGTTGTCCGTTAGATATTGAACCTCATTTTAGCAATCCAGAACGGGACAGGATTCAAGAGAATGCGCAGGTTCATGTTAGTATGCCTAGAGTGTAATTTGTACAGGTAACAGGTTTGGCTTTGCAGACGGGACCATTAATAGCCCTGACACATTACAACGTTTCTCTCCAATGCGCGTCGACGAGTGGCGACGTGTCTCACTTTTAGGCGAAACGTCGGGACACGTCGGGAAGCGTTACGCGTGTGTTATGGCCCTGTCACACTACGACTACGATGCGTGGCGACGTGTTGCCTTTTTGGGCGAACCGTCGGTACACGTCCGGTATGTTACCGGCGCGTTACCGGCGCATTACCGGCGCGTCGGTACATAGCAACGTGTGAATGGAGAACGTCGGGCCGCATCGAGGTTTTGTGCTTGCACAAAACTTTCGTCGGGCCGCAATGCGCATAAGCGTGTTGGTGGGCGCATTACGGATGCGTTAACAACACGTCGACACACGTTGGCGGCGCGCCGGCAGAACGCTGGCAGACCGTTGATCAACGTCGGTTAACATTAGCTTTTTTTCCCCCAAAATGCGACAGTTCCGTCGGCGCGTCCGTAACGTCCCATCAACGGGTAGTGGGTGTGCTATTGGCATTGCTCCAGCGTATCTCGGCACGTTGGACGTGTTCCCGGCGCACCTGGGCGCGTTGGCGGCGGGTGTGGACGTGCTGCGGGCATGTCCTAACGTGTTGCTGGCGGGTATGTACGGGTTCACACAATACTAACACGATACCAACGCGCTGCCTCCACGCCGTAAACGCGCCGACAACACGCCAATAATACGCTACCGACACGCTAGTAACACGCTACTAACGCGCCAATAACGCGCCTCCAACTCGCCACTAACACGCTGCGGGCTGGCGACAGGCCGGTGAGAAGCGTCGTAATGTGACAGGGCCATTACCTGAGCCACTGTCACGGTCTGCTTACTCAAACGCCCTAGATAAAAGATCACCTCGTATTTGTAGTACTACTGTATGTACGGGGCGAATCTTATATATGGGTCACTCTCCTGAAAACATGCCAGATGTATCACATGGAGAGGTAAAATCTAATATTTGAATTTTAAACATTTTTTGACTGCAAATGAAAGCTGGTAATATCCCCTTTAAATCTATGTAAAAATATAACTTGATGAGATAAAAAATAAAGGTGTAGTGCATGAGTAAGCTATGTCTTAGGACAGTATAACATGTGTTGCTTAGATGTAACACATGTTTAGGACACCACACAGTCTGCTTAATAAAAATCTAAGCAGAATTAAATAATTTCATACTTAGAAGCATATTAATCATTGCATTATATACAGAAATATGTAGTGCTTATATTGATAATAAAAGTAATTCCCAACCATGCTATATTCACTGAATAATTAGTGTAAAATATTTGTGTGACATCCAGACACCACTGGTTACATCTGTGACGAAAATTTGTAATGTTATTTCTGAAGACATCAAATAATGTTTTTTAAATGTAAGCATGCATACATGTTGATTTGGGAACTGTTACAAATGGCTGACTGTAAAATATGTCTTTTTTGTACAAAAACACTTCATAACTGAAAGGACCAAAGTTGCACACAGTTTATTTTATTTCCCTTATTTCTTGCATCAAATCTGAACATGAATATGAAAAGTATAAGGACAACAATAAGTAGGAAGTTTTTTTATTGATGTTTTAAAATCCCATCCCATTCTGACCAGTTTTCAGGAGAGTGACCCATCTACAAACGCCCATGCACAACTATGTAGTATGTGTTTATGACATAGGCTGTGCGGTAGAACGAGCAGGGTGGGCGCATTCAGCCTATTATGATGGTAATCAGGCCACGCATCATAATCAGGCCACGAGTGCCAGCCGCTACAGGATGTCCCTTCAGTCGAGCTCTCGTCACCTTTGGATTAGCTTTCACGAGAGCAGGACCAGCGGAAAGCACGCCGGGGAGGGGATGGTCGACCGGGCAGGGTAAGTATCATAGGAGAGCCCTGGCGAAACCTCACCAATGCCAGGAGTGAATTACGGAGCTGCACCCTACGGGGAGCGGCATCCCTGGGGGCCCATCACTGGGGCCGTGGGCCTGGCCAAGTGCAGCCGCCTGGCTGGAGCACACACACAAGTGTAGCTAAACAGGAACGGGTGGTTGTCAGCCACCCGACCACACAGGTTGCTTGTCCAGTAACCAGACCGATGGCGGGTCAGTACGCCAGCCTGTGAACCAGCCCGGATCCAGACAAACTTTACTTTAAACACCCCACTGTTTGTCAGGTGGGCAGTGGCAGACTGGGCCAAAGGCGGCAAACCCCATTGTCCCCACACCAGTCGACCTGGTGGGCACAGGTGGGGTGCAACAGGTGGTAAGGTCACCCATCGGGGTCGCGAGAGATAACCGGACCCAGAACCCTAATTGAATTAGGGCAGTGCGCCTTGGCAGGAACCATCAGGGCAGGGAGTGTGGTCATTACCAAATAATTAACACCAAAGGCCGCCACATGCAGACCGGACCGGAGACACTACATGTCTAGGTCTCCATCACCTACATTCTCCATTGGCGACAAGCCCGAATGAGTTGCCAGCATTCTCGCTGACTTTATCAAAGTAGCAGAAAGGCAACAGGAGAGCTCACCTGGGGAGGCAATCGTTGTACCACTGCCCCACGATTCGGATGGATCGGAAGTCAACATGGAGCAGAGAGACTCCACCGGGATGGATGAGCGCGGGAGCAACTACGGGCCTCTGCCAATGGGCAAGGAGGGCCCATCACCCGGGGTGGTCATCACGGAGGATAGGCCCGAGAGGAGACTGGTTTTGGCCTCCACCTCCCCCATGTACACACCGCCACCACTGGGGGGGCTACACATCGGCCTGAGGATGGTGGTGGCTGACCTCAGCCACACCTTCAGCCCCCCACCAGACCCCGCTTATGGGGATTAGTGGAGGGTTCTGGACTACGTACCATCCCCCGTGGCGGAGTTAGAATGCCTGGAGGCTCGGAGGGAGGAACTGAGAGGGGTGATACAAGACTATAGGGTGGATTACTGGATCAACTGGTCACAGGGACCAACAGGACGGGAACCAAGCTCACAGGGGCCCTCGCCACCGGTGTTGGCAGGGGGGCCCTACCCGCCGCCAGAGACGGAACAGTTACAGAGACCACGGGCGTTAGCGTTCAGCCCGGCGAGGTCAACCGGGGGTCAGAGTATGAGGACAAGCCTGGCGGGGGCGCCACCGGCGTACTCAGTACAAACACCCATAGAGGAAGTCCCGAGACGGGAGGCGAGAATAGCACGGGAGCATGTCCAACCTGACCCAGTTAGGCTGGCGGCCAGGCCGGAGGCTAGACCTGAGCCGAGACCCATGAACCCAGCACCCATGGTTGACCAACAACACGGCGGCCAACACGGAGAGAGTAGAGATGGAGGAGCCAGGCTCATTTCTGAAACAGTTTATCCCAGGAGAAAAAGCCCCAGCTGATGTAGAGGGGGACAATCTGGCCAACAACATGGCCAAGCTCATCAACACGCTGTGGAAATTAGCAATGACCAGGGTAGAGACCACAGAGGTATATGCCACGCTACCAAGACCGGCAAACATAGAAGGATTATACAAAACCCACATAAATCCTAAAATCGAGACCACATTGCCAGCAAGGATAAAGGGGAATGACTCGGCGCTGGCCGCGGCACAGTGGGGTGTGCAGTTCATGGCTAGGCCTTTCGCACAGGTACTGGAAGCGATTGAAACAGGCAAACCACTGGAGACAAAGGAACTTGTCTCATCCCTGGTAACGACTCTGAAGCTGCTCGCAAAAACGAGCAACACACTCCTCGGGATGAGGAGGGACAACATGAGACCTACGCTGCAAACACATCTGAAACCACTGGCAAAAAAAGAGAGGGGACAGGGTTTCAAGTACCTATTGGGGGAGGATCTGACCACACAGATCACCACCCTGGAGGCAAGCTGGAAAACAGCCAACTCGATAATCAGATCGGCAAGACAGCAGTGGAACAACACCACACACCGGAGCTTCGAACGGAAGCAGGGAAACTTCCAAGGCGGTCTGGGGAAGAGCCTCCAACTACAATATGCCCCACGCCCGAGACAGGAGGAGGCGAGATTCTACCCCAACTGGCCAAGCGGAGGAAACCCAACCCGAGCATTGCGAGGGGGGCATGGCAGGGCCACAGCCAGCTACCGGGGCCGCAACGGATGAATGTACAAAACGTGAGTATGACTAAAACACTTTACATAGCAGGGGGTGTGATGGCCAAAGCGGCAGCATGGGAAGATATAACGGAGAATGGGTGGGTGAGAAGCATGGTGAGGGGAGTGAAGTTCGAGCTAACAGGTTTTCCCACTCAGACGAGGTGCCCAATATCGGGGAACAGAAGGCCGGATGACATTTTAAAGAGTAAAGTAAGGGAGATGTTACAGCTGGGTGTGATAGAAACGCCCTCGGAGAGGTCAATCCTTAACCAGTGTTAACCTATCAAAACTAAAAGAGGTAATTATCTAATGGCACTTTCAAATGCATCAGCTGTCGACTGTTATGCAACTAGTGCACAGGGGGGCATGGCTGGCGAGTATTGACATCTCGCAAGCCTACCACAGCCTCGAAATAAAACAAGGCGATCGGGACTTCCTACAATTCAGGTTAGAAGGGCAGAGCTATAGATTTAGAGTACTACCTAATGGACTGAGCTCGGGGCCACGGATCTTCACAAAGATCATAAAAGCGGTCATGAGCCACCTAAGAACCAAGAACAATGTCTTGCTCTGTTTCTATAGAGACAACACTATATTGATAGGCAGGTCTCAAGAGCAACTCTAAAGAGCAACTTTTTATACAAAATAAAAGCCATAAGCAACAAATGCATAGCGTTGTGTTATGAGATATACAGGTATATAGATAGATATACACATAAAGATAAAAACGAGACCAATATAAGGGCACAGTCGCAATACAAAGTAGCGGCTGGCCCTCATGGCTTGATTACCATCATAATATAAAATTCTGCTATTAACATGCAACAGAATATGGATTATTATGGTATGAAATGGGCCACGAGGGCCCAGCGGCCCACCCTTACAGTTTATAACGAAGTTGATAAAACCTCCCATGACAATATTGGAATATAACAACAAAAAATGACGAGAGCTTGACTGAAGGGATATCCTGTACCCGCTGGCCCCTCGTGGCACCTTTTTTTTACCATAATAGTCCATATTCTGTTGCATGGTAATAGCAGAATTTTATATTATTGACATTACATAATGGTAATTCCCGATATACTCACAACTTGTGTCACACCCATACATACTTAGCTAGGAATGGGGATATTTGTATTTACCATCCTTCGATCGGTGCTAATGTCCAGACTATGTTCGCCAGTGGTAGCGCTTTTGTTGTCTCCCCCTAGTCCACACAGCTCATGTGACTGACAGCGTCGGGTGAACTGGAAGGCAGGCGTGTTGTGACCCCCGTAGTAGGTCAAAGGTGAGTGTGGATGAGCCGCCCTCACAGTCACACTCACAGTCACAGTCACAGTCACACTCACAGTAGGTATCCCAACTACCGCACCGATACCACTGGAATCTACGCATAGAGACTTTGCTAACCTATAGAACCCCAATGCTCTGTCAACGCTATTTATGTAGAAACTCACCTTTTGTTTCAACTGAATTATGCAGGAAATTATACACTGCTTCTTCAAACCTCCGGCGCACTTTGATGAGAGCTAGCATCATCATCACTATCGGAAGTCGTCATCTCCAGGGTCGCTTTCGCCTGCTTCGCTGCGGCATCGGCTCGAGCTGTGGTGGCCGGGATAGCACAGGCGACACAGTGCCCACCCGCCAATCAGTGGTCGGCATGGATAGGCCCCCTACAGCCTAAATAATATACGCATAACAAGTTATTCCATACATTATTTATATTCTTCCGGATAGACAAGTAAACTCATATATGTAGTTGGACCAGATAAACTAATGGGGCTGTCACATTACGACGCTTCTCGCCGGCGCGCCGCCAACGCGCAAAATAAGTTGTACACGTCGAGACACGTCCAACTTTTCGGCGGAAGTTTGACATCAGCGCAGCGTGTTAGTAGCGCGCAGAACTGGCAGAAAAAACAAAAAGAGGTTGGCGCGCCGTCCTGATATGACCTTAGATGTAGCTAGGATGTAAAACAACAAAGCAACTGTTTGGCGCAACGTGTAAGAACGACCGTCACATGCGCACAGCGACTGCCTAGCGTAAGCATAACGTTATTCCAGCGATCTCGACGTCCCCCTAACGTGCCCATAACGTCCGCATCCACACATTGGCGCATGTTGGCGCGCGTCAAAAGTTTTGTGCAAGCACAAAACATTCGATGCGCGCCGACGCGTGCCAACGTGTGGGTGTGACCGTCGCTGTCACTCAAAGTGTACCGACGTGTACCGACGCGTACCGACGCGTGACCAACGCGCGCGTAATGCACATGTAACGCGCGTGTAACGCTTCCCGATGTGTCCCGTCATTTCGCCCAAAAATGACACACGTTGACACGCATTGGAGAGAAACATCGTAATGTGACAGCCCCATAAAGGCCCAAACACACCCATACAAAAATACTATCTCCTATCGTTTGCTAGGAAAGCAGCTACGTGCATGTCAGCTGCTAGTTTCTGTTCGATAGGCACTCATAGGTACTTATTACCCTCATACCCCACAGTGAAGTCAGCCCTGAGCAGGGGAGACTGATTCTGACACATGACATTTCCCGAGTAATACCCTGAACGATACTAATATGGCGGCACAGAGAGCCATGTGGGCCAGCGTAAGAAACATGACCGAGAACAATCTCATCAGGGCCGCGTTCAGAGTACGCCTTCGAGTTGACTCCGAGAGGTCTTTTTGGTATATTTGCGTTCAGGGTATGCCTCCGAGTCGTCTCGGAGACGTCTCCCTTTTCAGACTGGAGACAAAACGCATCTCGTAAATGGCCGCCGAATTCAGTGGTTTCAGCCAATCAGACCTCTTCTTTTCCATGGCAAAGGGGGCAGCCATTTTCGAGGCAACCAACTGCTTTTGCCGTTCAGACTAGCGTGACGTCAGGAATTTCCCCGAGACGCTTCCGAGGCGCACTTTGAAGAGTAGCCCAGCTGATTGGGTAGTTGGGGGCGGGGGGTTGAAGGGGGAGGGGTGCTTGATTGGTGGCATCCCCCCACCATTCTATGTATCCCCAACATACATTTCTTTATACGATGGTTAGTATAGTCACTCGGCAGATAGGCCAGGTCTTTTAGGTGGTTATTCAAGGCGCTAATATATACTGTCTTATCGAGTTGAACCACATCCTCCGTACGAGGAACGACATGTACACACATAACTGTTCAGGCGGGCATGGGTAAGGTTCGACATGATCTGACAATATCTCACAGAACTCCAGGTACGCTTTTACGTGGACTGACTGGGTCTGCTTAGTACACGCCATAGTGGGCTTCCTCGAAGGCCCCACATTCCGTCCAGAGTCTGTCCCAGTCTGGATTACAATGGAACAGGTTGTGACAGCACATGGCCTTTGCCATGTCTGTGTCCCTCGCCTGCGTCCCTCACCTTGTCCGGTGTGTGTGTGTGTAACACACGTTAACAACCCAGCCAACAGTGGCAGTAGTAGGTGGCAGTTGATCACTCACTGGTTGTGCCATGAGAGAGAAGGAAGATCTAATCCCATCATCAATACTGGAGGGAAGGCGATATATAATGAATTAAAATGGTATAAACAAAGGACATGTTTTCCTTTCTGTTATATTTGATTATCTTGATATACATTATTTAGGGATTAGTATATATATATATTTATGCATATATATCTGACATATAACGCATTATGCGAGTATAAAGGCACGGAAGGGAATTATTCCTTATTATTATTGTGTTTATTATTATTATTACACGATACACTGTACTGCCTTCATCATGTCTCATGACTCCGGCGCTCCGCGGTACCTTCATACCTTAAAAACATCACTCACGTCGGAGGAGTGATATACAAGATAGCTATGAAAAGGACATGGGTGTAACCTTCGACTCCGAACTCTCCTTTCAGAAACACATGAGGACTATCATCTCAAATGCTAACCAGAGAGTAGGAATAATTAAAAGAACTTTCCATCGCCTCAACAAGAACAATTTTCTCATTCTATTCAAGTCTCTTGATAGGCCAATTTTGGAATACTGTCCACAAATTTGGAGCCCAATTTTTCGGAAAGATATTCTGGAGATCGGAAAGGTTCAGAGACGTGCAACGAAATTAGTTGCAGTTATAAAGGACCTACCCTATGAACAAAGGCTTAGGGAATTGAAACTTCCTACCCTTTCCTACAGAAGGAAAAGAAGTGACATAATTGAAGTATTTAAAATTATGAAAGGTTTTGATAAAATAGATATGAACACATTTTTCACCTTGAATAAAAGAGAAGGCAGTCAGGGCCATACTCTCAAACTAGTAAAACCCAGAGCCATTTCAAAGTTAAGGCAACATAGTTTCTCAAACAGGATCATAAATATATGGAACAGTCTCCCACAAAATGTTATTGATGCAAAGTCAATTAATTCATTCAAGAATAGATTAGAAAAAGCATGGGCTGATGATCCAGGGAAACTTGACCCCTTATTCACCACATGCTACTAATTACTCCTTGTGTTGGTTATTTACTTGCACTCAAGCAAAAATGAGAGACAAATAAGTGTTCACACTTCCTGTCTACCATTCGCTATATCGCTATATTTATATATAGTTGTAGAGAATGCGATATATACATAATGAATTAAAGGGGTATAAATAGAGGAGATGCTTCCCTTTCTGTGATATTCCATTATTTGTACACACATAATCTCTCTCTCTCTATATATATATAGTTGCAGAGAAGGCAAGTGGTTAGTTGTTTGTGCTACGGCCCTCCTGTTTTTGTCCATCAGCGTTTCGAACAGCACAAATAGTGTGGCGGGCGTCTAATGTGATTCCAGCCGGAATCGAGAGGTCATCCTGCCAACCAATCACAACATGCGTAGCACTTTTATCAACTTTGAGTCAAGTGCTGTGAATGGCTTCCTCGGCGACCGGACGCTGGTGCGGGGCTTCCGGTCGTCGCGCGGTGCAAGGCGGTAACCAGGGTGGCGGGAAGCCATTAACCCGTTGATGAAAATCGCGTGGCACTTCCACCTTGTTTAGCTTCAAATAAATGTCAAGCGACACGGCGCGATTCCACCATAAAGCCATCTCAATTAAATGTCCATGACAACAACATAACAAAAAACACACACAAAAACACAAAGAAAGCCCAAACAACTGAAGGTCACCATTTTCAACAACAATGTTATAATCTATTTCATCGGAGTATGTAGCTTTAACAAATTCTTGCTATTCCATTTCCAGAGTCTTTTGTGAGGTCATGAAATGTAATCGATACACAGGTGTATTTTAGTATACCTTATCTATATGTACATACGCATAGAGTTACTTGGTTGTTGGAATTTTACGTCCTGGCAACATCTAAGGTCATATCAGGACGGGTACCGACTTGTGACAGTGCGCACTCACGGCGACTTTATATTCCTGCCCCACTGGGAGACCAGGCCACCAGCATCATGACCTGATATGATAAACCAGTCAGTCACATTATCACTGAGTCAACTAGTCCTTTCCCTATCCTAATAATGCCGAGTGCCTGCCTAGGAAGCGACAACTATCAAGTTTTAAGTAATTAGTTTCGATCTCACGATCTACCAAAACGGGTGATGGACCGTAACTCATTCGGCCATCCCATCTAGTCGACGCACACGCATATATATATATTTTACCTCGGTACTATGCCTCTGGCTACTCATAGTCCAGGGAGAAGGAAGCACATCCGGGTCCAGCAATTAGCACAATCTACTTCCAACGGGAGGACATTTGTTGAGTAGCTGCGGCAGTTTTTTTACAATAACTACTAAACCAACCAGGTTAGTATCATTTTAACTGGTGACATTATGGTAATTCATGATAGAATTCACATACATCAAGATTTATAACTTGTTATTGAGTTTTCAATGTTTTACAGTTAATTATGATGTGTTGTCAGATCGGTAGATCAATACAGCCATTGTTCTTTGATCTGCTGCCCATTGCCGAACAGAGAGATGTTTGGCAGGAGCCACTTCATCGTTAGGATTTATTCCTGGGTCTCTTAAAGATTCCTCTATTGTTATTAGGCGTACCTCCGAGTCCGGTAGTATTTTATTCAACTTGTTGGCAATGAAAGCCACAGGTGGAAGAAGTTTATGGGACAGAGAGTGTTTGGTTGTCCATACAGTTTGCCTGCGACAGTCAAATTCCGACACGCATGTGTTAAAGATGGTTTAAATACGCATTTAACATCAATATGCACATTTGGTATTAATTTGGTTTAATTACCTATGTCATATTCACCTTGAATAATTCCTAACCATTGGTTTTGGTGTTTTGAAGACTCCCAGCTATGGCTATGAAGCGGGGTAAAGCTGAGGCACCGCGAGTGCTCAGTGAAGGCGACAACCCGTCACCCCCTGTATGGGTACAAAGGTTGCCAGAACAAAGGGATTCTGAGGAGGCGGGGGGCTCTCAGCGCAGCCCGGCTAACCTAGAGGCACAGATTACACATCTTGTGCAATGCAAGTTCGAGATGACGCTCCCCTCTAGCCGGCAGGCTACTAAGGCTGCTGAGCCTACGCATGTTTCGGAAGATTCCGAGTGGGACGATCTCTCTGAAGATCAGGATTCCTCTGATGCCAAATTGCAGGAAGAAATACTTGTGGTTGCGCGCAAATGCAAACAAAAAGAAACAGCTTTCGTCTCAAGGGGATGAGTTCACCAGGGCTCGTAAAAAGAAAAGTAAGAAAAAGAAATCTACAAATGAGTAAGAAGAGTAAGTCTTCGTCATCTGATTCGTTGTCGGACTCGTCATCAACAGATTCCTACTCGGACACCCAGCGGGTGGGGAAATATGCCAAATTGAGTGTTAAGATGGTGAAGAAGTGCAAGACACTTAACAGGAAGAAGATCCAGACCACCACCATGATGACGAAGATGATTCAGGGCCACTTCAACACTTTCAACCCGGCGAAAGTTATTATGAAGCTGGCAGAAAAGTTCACTGGGGTCAAAGGAATCCCAGAATCGGCCATCAAAGAGATGGACAGTGATGTCAAGCTCAGTGAGGACCGCAAAAAGTTTGAAGGGGTCCTGCACACAATGCATAAGGCAGTACTTGCGATGCTCGCTACCATCACGCCTATAGCCAAATGGAGATGTCAGACTAATTTTGGATTTAACAAGGTTAAACAAATTAGTTGAGTATAAACATTTCAAAATGTTTCACTAGAAACAGCTAGAGATTTGGTAACTCAAGACTCTTGGCTAGCCAGTGTCGATCTTAGGGATGCATACTATACAGTACCAATTTATAAATCTGATCGTAAATATCTCAGGTTTTATTGGAATGATAACCTTTATGAGTTTACCTGTATGCCTAACAGGCTAGCTTGCACCCCACACTTTTTCATGAAATTGCTTAAACTGTTTTTTCCCACATGGCTAAGAAAGGACATGTTATGTTTCCGTATATTGATGACTCATTTATTGTGGCACAAACCCAACACCAATGTCAGACAGCAGTAGATGAGCTATGTCACACATTTAACAAATTAGGCTTCTACATACATGAAGCAAAATCAGTGTTAACACCAACAAAGAGGTTAAAGTTCCTGGGATTCTTTATTGACACCACATAAATGACCATTTCATTAACTGAACAAAAAGTTGATAACTTTATAACAGCAGCACACCAATTATTACAATTGAACAAACCAAAGATAAGACAAGTGTCAATACTGATAGGAATTATGATAGCCTATGCGCCAGCTATTCTTTATGGAAAGGCACATATTAAATCGCTAGAAAAAGATAAGAACTTAGCATTGGCTCTCACTAAAGGAAATTTTGAACGACCCATGACCATCCCCCAAAAGGTCTAGATGATATTATGTGGTGGCCAGCACACATTACAAATTCGCCCAACCCTATTAGAATGGGAGAACCCAATACGACGGTTACAACAGATGCTTCGCTAGAGGGTTGGGGGCTCACAGAGACCAACAGGCAACAGATGGTCAGTGGATGGAAGATGAATTCCAGACAGCTTCTGATAAGCTTTATTAAACCACATAACGCTATGTCGAGAGAAACACTCACAAGATGGACCATTAAGGTGCTCAAAGAGGCAGGCGTTAATACGGGACCCTACGCTTCTCACTCAATGTGTGGAGCCATGGTCTCCAAAGCAAGACAGTTAGGAGTCTCAGTTAAGAGAATCCTGGTGCATGCGGACTGGAAGACGGCTAGGTCATTTGCAAAACATTACAACAAACGACTAGAAAAGCCAAGCGGCCTGGTGACTCACCTACTCACCAACTAAAGACGGGTGAGAAACCGAATATTCTATTTTGTACTAAAAACATTATAGGATGTTTAAATATTATGAATTAAAGGATACAAAATGAGATTACATAAAATTCTCCCTGGACTATGAGTAGCCAGAGGCATAGTACTTAGGTAAAATAGTATAGCTATATGAGTCTTACCTAGGTACAGATGATGGATAACTGTTGTTTTCCCTAGCCTTGGATAGTCGTGGGTCAGCGCCCGCCCACCCTACCCTACCACGACTATTACGTTGGCTTGTGCCAAAACAAAAACATAAGAGTATCGATAGAATATTGATATAATTTTTTATCCTAATGAAGTATGTATACAATTGCTGGACCCGGATGTGTTCCCTGACCCATGCCTATCCGAGGCTAGTACCTCGGGAAAACAACAGTTATCCATCATCTGTACCTAGGTAAGACTCGTAGAACTATACTATATATGGATAGTGATAAGACTATTGTCACATGTAATAATCTCTGCAAGTGTCCGGCTCTACCCCCCTCCCTTCCTGGGTGGGGTGGGTACTGGCATCCTTCACTACCCCCCCCCCCTCCATCCAGGGGCTTCCACAGGACACTCGCTATATATATACAGTAAAACCTCTCTAACCGACCACCTCCACAGATCGATCACTCCCCTATATCGATCGCTGTATTTGGGTCCCAACAATACAATTGTAACAAGTCTAACTCCCTAATCCGACCACCTGTCTAAATGGAGCACTTAAAGTCGGTCGCGAGGTTGATCGATTTAGAGAGGTTTTACTGTATATCACGCGTAGTACTTCCGGAGGCTGCAGGCTAGTATGGTGTGCTGCATTTTATTGTGTCAGTGGCGCCACCTACGGCATGCTACCACACTACACCCCACAGTTAGCTGTTCGACCCGCTGTTGAGAAATATTAAGGCGAATTTCCTAAATACAGGAGACCCACTTTCTAATAATTTTCTATCCACGTTTTTATCACTAAGTATAATGGGTTTTCTCTCTCTGCTGTCCCTACTCACATGAAAGGATAACATTATTATTAGGAGACATTTGGCTAAAATGTAATCTATTTCCACCACTTCTCTAAAGAATTACAATGCTAGCTCAATTTTGCTGTTGTCAATAAATGCATTTAGTCCTAGACAGAAAGAAGACAGAAGCGTGATTTATTTGGCGACCATGTGGGACTTTATTACCAATTGACATTCTGTTATATGCATGTATATATATACAGAGTGCGGAAACGGCACGAGTAACAACAGGCGAGTTGGGTGCAGTCATTTACCACTACTCCCCCTTCCTTCTGATAGCCACCTCCCGCAGAGACGTCTGATGGAGATTCCCAAAGAAACTCTGTGATGAAGAACTCCTCAGAGAGACCGCTGGTGGAGATTCGTGAAGAAGCTCCCCTCTCATGAAGAACTCCTCTCAAAGAGACCTTCGGTGGAGATTCTCCAAAAGAAGCCCTCTTCTTACAAAATCCACAGAAAGACATCTGGTGAAGATTACCAAAGACGCTCTCTGATGAAGAACTCACCTAAGAGACTTCTGGTAGAGATTCTATAAAGAAACACTCACCAGAGAGACTTCTGGTGGCGATTCTCAAAAGCGCTCTCTGATGAAGATCTCACCTGAGAGACCTTTGGTAGAGATTCAATAAAGAAACACCCACCAGAGAGATTTCTGGTGGAGATTGCTGAAGAAGCTGCCCTTCCATGAATAATTCACAGCGAGTTCTGGTGAATGTTTTCAAAGAAGTCTTCTGGTGAGGAACTTCCCAGAAATACCTCTGGTGGAAAATTTCAAAGATGTCCTCCTCGGATAAAGAACCTACACAGAGTTAAGACCTCACAAAGTGACCCCCTTTAGCAGATACAGCCCACATCAAGAGACCTGCTTCATTAATTAATTACCAGAGAAATATGTGTTGACATCGATGTTTTCATTATTAAAGTAAATTACCTGGGTTACGAATATGTTGTATGAGTGAGTACCGATTCATATAGACAGCAGTACAGAAGAAGCACCTCGCATGATGTGGCATGGGTATATTTCTAATTATTAGATTTTCCATTAATTCCGATATAGATATATATGTTGGTTACTGGAGAAGAAGATCTCATGGGGCTATCAACATTAACTGGGTCCAGATGGGTGTATTTGTAGTTTAGATACTTGTTGACGGTACAAGTTGAATGGTCTACTCGCATGCTTGCCCAACCCACCAATTACACACATACAGTATACACGTAGCTATAGCAACAGGATCCGCCCGCCCCCTCCCTCCTTTCCCAACAGTATAGCATTATTTCGGTGAAGCCGAAATAACGCCCCTTCAACAGAACGTACAGACACATATCTTAACACACGTACAAATATATAATAATGAAAAGATATGAGCACACAGGACAACCAAATGACATGTAAAAAGACAAGTACAGTTCCTTGCTATTTTACAGAACCCTTTCGTGGCTTTAGTTAGGTGTTCTTTTATGTACAACTTGAGGCATTCATCACACTTTCCACATGTGCAACCACAATGCACGAGCCCTATCACTAGCCGTGAGATCTGCCGTGAAACCACACAGTGTCCACGCGAGGCAGACGGCAAGGTACAGAAGGTTAGGTTGAGTCAACTACATTGGATGAAAAGGAAAACAACAAATCTAGCCACCTGGGACAAAAATGAGAGATCATGAAACGACACTCAGTTCTGTTCATTAACCCGTATTTCATTCACATAGCAATTTTATTATTGAATTATCACCTTAAATAATTGGATGTCGACCCTTTCTCAAGGTATTGTGATTATCTATATACACTAGGATCTTTAAGGGGTATAGTTTCAAGGCTATATTCAAATCGTCCCTGATTTTATTCCTTAGTGGATTCTAAAAGTTAAAAAAAAAATGCTGGTACTTAAACTAATTCTTTAAGATTTACAATATATTGTAATACTAATGCTTATTGAATAATGCTACTGATATTGCACCACACGAGTAGACTATGTTAATGGAGTACACCGTGCTGCATTCTCACATACAGATAATATCATTAAAGGTACACCCACAAGCCCCACCCTGTTAGAGGTTCTGTGACAAGATAACACGCAATGAATTGTGGGGTGTGAAACAGAAATATATTGACATCATCGTGTAGCCGCGCTCAGCTTGTTTTCAAATCTAGGAAAATATGCGATTGTCCGGGTTTGCACATGTACATGTGTACACATAAAATCTTTGTGGTTTAGGCTGATAAACGGAGAGACCTATAGACCCCTTTCAATGTTTATAAACATGGTGTATGCGCGCACACCTTGGCTACAGAACGAAGGCACACTGCCATTGAGTTTACAGATACGTGCAGCGCAATACGTCGATTTTATTAGAAATTAATAAATATACAAAACCTGAACCGTATGAATTTAATATAATCTTTTCGTTGAATATGTTTTCTGTATGTATGCCAAGTGGTTTGTTTCTAGGTGGTGTAGTTTGAGAGATATTACACTTTTTCGGTATGAAGATTGCTCACGGCCATTGACAATGCATTGAGTTTGACGATACGTGCAGTGCAACACGTCGATTTTATTCAAAATTAATAGAAATGCAGAACCCTAATCATATAATTTGAATATAATCTTTTCATTGAATATGTTTTCTGTATGTGTGTCATGCGGTTTGTTTCTAGGTGGTGTAGTTTGAGAGATATTTCACTTTTTCGGTATGAAGATTGCTCATGGCCATTGACAATGCATTGAGTTTGCCGATACGCGCAGTGCAACACGTAGATTTAATTCAAAATTAATAGAAATACAGAACCCTAACCTTATGAATTTAATATAATCATTTCGTTGAATATGTTGTCTGTATATGTGCCAAGAGGTTTGCTTCTAGGTGGTTCAGTTTTAGAGATATTTCACCTTTTCTCTGTGAAGATTTCTCATAGCCATTGAGTTTGCAGTGTGACCGTGTGTCGTCCAGCAGCCAAAGCTGCACGCGCACTGACCTAAATACCTATGCTGACGTCATACGAAATAGGTCTATTGAAGGAGGGGGTCATGGTGAGCGGCATATTGTAGTCATGTACATGTACAGACACAACTTTGTGGTTTAAGCTGACACACGGAAAGACAATTGAAGGATGAGTCAGGGTAGACATCATATTGTACTCATGTACATGTACAGACACAACTTTGTGGTTTAAGCTGACAAACGGAAAGATCAATTGAAGAATGAGCCAGGGTAGGCATCATATTGTAGTCATGTACATGTACAGACACAACTTTGTGGTTTACGCTGGCAAACGGAAAGATCAATTGAAGAATGAGCCAGGGTAGGCATCATATTGTACTTGTAGTCATGTACATGTACAGACACAACTTTGTGGTTTAAGCTCGCAAACGGAAAGACAATTGAAGGATGAGTCAGAGTAGACATCATATTGTAGTCATGTACATGTACAGACACAACTTTGTGGTTTAAGCTTAGAAACACAGAGATCAATTGAAGGAGGAACCAGGATGGGCAGCATATTGTAGTCATATTTTTTCATAAATACTATGCGCATCTGATTAATTATATAACTATCCTGCTTTATGTTGCTTTGCATTTAGTTGTTGGCTATTTTTTAGTGTATGATATTGCGACTCAGCCTATTGGAGGTGGCTGAGCGGAGCGCCACCTGGAAGCTTAACCCCGCGGCTCATATCTCACGAGTCAGGGCCCACCCAGCTTCCCCCAATGCCCTCACATTTCACCGCCTATTTGGCTTCAATGAAATATAACGGGTAGATCATTAGTGCCACGCAGAGTGTGAAGATTATCTCCAACTCCCTGGCTCCACTTATTCTATGTGGTTAAAGCTGCATAGTCCGATGAAAACACCAAATTTTCAAAACCAAAAACAATTACCTAGATGTGATTGTACATATCTAACGTAGATACTTGTGCGCTTATGAAATATTTGCTGCAACATAGAAGGGAATACTGGGGAAATTTAATAGAACATGTTACTGCAGAAGCATATGGTGCCAGAGTTTTGGCATGCTTGCCCAAATTAATTTTGCATGGTTCCACTTTAAATATCTAAAATGTTAGCCACTTAAATTAAAAGTTACTTTCAAACTAAACTAAGGTAAGGTAGATTATAGCGATCAATATACATTTTTCTCAGAAAATGACAGAAACTCAAAACCATCGGACTATGTAACTCGGGAGGCTCGGCGACCACTAGTGGAGCCTAACTGGCATAATGCACCCGATTCATGTAGTCTCGTTTAGACACACGTGACGTGACACATAACTGAAACACACGTATAAACAGCAAATTTATACACACACGGGCAGTGGAACTGACAAGAAACCGACACCAATCGCCACCAGAGGAACGAAACCCGGAACAAATCACAACTCTTCAGGCATACTGTTGTAAACTGAGTGAATAGCGATATTAAAATGAAACTTAAAAAAAATATATTGATAAATAAAGAAATTGATAACTTTTTTTAAAGCCAAGGTAGGAAGAGGAGAGTGAGGAAATGCATCATGGAATACTTCAATATTTATTCTATCATTTTACCACAATTCCTCGCAACAATAACAAAAAACTAAGAAAATTGAGCAAAGAAAACCCCCGATAATTCCCCCGAGTCACGCGAGAGTATTTTATTTTCGGAGCTGTGCATTTAGTTTTTTTGTGCTTGTGTGTGTGTGTGTATTTTAAGCGGTGTTACTTTACTCCTAACTTTTATTTCCGACTTGACAGCGCCTGTGCCACCCAACTAATTAGGAACGGGAGGTTTTCGGGCGTTTTCTCCATTAGGACCGAACCAAAATGACGGTTAATTAGACGGACACGGTGGACTCTGATTATGAGGTCAGAGAGGGGAAGTGGACTGGGGCAGGATAGAGCTACCTCATTGTTATCAATTAGTTCCCGAGGTGATCCGACGGCCTGGTGAGCCTGGGTAGGGAGAGAGAGAGAGAGAGCTGGGACTGTCGATCGATATATCAGGCATCGCAAGGAGTGGGGTGTGAGTGTGGGTGTGGGTATGGGTGAGAGGTGGTGTGGGGGTGGAAGGACTACCGGGAATATGGTAAGGCAGTCAGACAAGCTATGGCATTATGTATTTATATTGAAGGATGCGGGGAACAAGATAAGTTGTGAATGTAGCCAATGGTTTGGGGTTTTATATAAAGCTGATTGTTATAATGTACTTTACATTAGATTGGAGGATATATATATATACATATATATACATATATATATACATATATAAATATATATATATATATATATATATGTATTAAAGTTGCATAGTCCGATGGTTTGGGTTTCTGTCACTTTTCTGAGAGAAATATATCAAATTAATTGTTATAATCTACCTTACTTTAGTGTGAAGTAACTTTTATTTTAGTTTTGAGATACTTATAGTGCAAACATGTCAAATGCTTGCCAAAACTTTGACACCATATGCTTTAGCAGTAACAGGTTGCACTGAAATTACTTCAGTATTCCCTTCAATGTGGCAACAAATGCTTACTAAGTGCATTAACAATTAAGTTGGATATGTAGAATTAATTCTAGATAATTATTTTGGTTTTGAAAATCTGAAGCTTCATCGGACAATGCAGCTTTAACGTGATTGCTATAATGTACTTTGATAAAAAAATAGTAACCTTTGGAGATACTGCAAAATGAAAGCATGATATGGTTTTGATGGGCACACTGAAATACTGAACATAGCAAGCTTGTATGACTTGGAACATTAATATGGTTGGTTAATTTAAATCTATTATTCATTTTTCCTGTTTAATATATGTACAACTATTTAAGTACGATAGGTAGGATCAAATCTATTCAACCGCTAACGGTTCAGATAATTTCATGGTTTCACCGGATTATGCAATTGTATGCGTGTATAGACTACATCACGGTTCCAGCAGCGCGGTGCATTGTGGGGTGCATCAGAGCAAACCCCCCCCCCCCCCAAAAGCACATGGCACATGCTAATACACTGGGTGCAGCTATGACATGTGCTAGTTTCAGCTCATCTCAGCTCTTGTTTGAAACATAGAATACCAACTAAAAAAATATATATAATAAATTCAGATATTGATCTTTTATCCAGCATTGCATTTACATCAATATAATCAGGACATCTTATGCCATGTGCATTTAGATTTAGAAAGATCTGGGCACTCAGACTAGTGTTAGACCCATAGCCAGAGTACTCAATGCATTGTCAATGGCAGTGAGCAATCTCCATACAGAAAAAGTAAAATATTGATAAAACCACACGACCTAGAGACAAACCGCTTGGAACACATACAGAAAACATCTTTATCAAAAAGATTATATTAAATTGATACGGTTAGGGTTTTGGATTTCTATTAATTTTGAATAAAACTGACCCTTTTCACTGCGCGTATAGGCAAACTCAATGGCTGTACGCCGTTGCTTTGCTCCCAACGCCGTTTTCAGCGCATGCGCAGTCGGAACCGTGATCTAGTTTATTGTGGTGACTGAGATATGCACATGGTGGATGTGTGTGTGTGGTAATCAGGGCAATGGCTGTCATTTGTTAGGATGCTTACTATGGAAGATTTACATAGGTGTGTATATTTAATCATTTGGGGGTCAAGGTTAAGGCGGTGATTTGTTATGACGTATGGTAGGGAACATTGTGTAATCATTCGGGGCTAGGGTTCTTATTTGTTATAGCTTATTCCATGGAAGGATTGCATCGTAATCATATATCATCAATTAGGGTTCAGGGCAGCGACTGGCTTTTGTTATGACGTATGCTACAGGGCGTCTGCGTGCGCGTGTTTCCATGGCGACTGTGTGAATGGCCTGATGTTCACACAGACATGGCGTGATGTGGAGTGGCGTGGGTTTATTCGGATGCAGGTGGCGTAAGGGGCGCCATGCTTGTTGGGTTGCTGTGTGGCGGTGCTAATGCCACATACTTGGGCCAGGACGTGGGTGGGGTCGGGTATATGTGCAGAGTGGTTCTGACCACAACAGGAAGGAAGCCCCCACATTGGCTGACCAATACCACTGCCCAATACGAAATAAGCCATCAACCTTACCGCTGCCTCCCGGCTCCACCCCACCATCCCCACATCCACCCCCATCCCCACGCCCACCTTCCAGCTCACTGTATTCCTATGGCTTGATTGTCACTATCGCCTCACCTCTACCACGATCCAATAAAATTCCCTCTTCATTCAACTTAGTAGCAGGAGAAAATAAAAGAAGGAGAAGAAAAAAGAAAAAAGAAAAAAAAAAGAAAGAAGGCCCAACCTGTGTTTCCCATTACGAGTATTTTCTGGTGGCAACTTAATTTGTAGGATTAATTAAGATCCACCTGATGTTGGTCGGCCCTCCCCGGTGTGGCAGATTAACGCGGTTGTGTTTTCTGTCATTTTGACAGCCTTTCTTCTGACTACCACCCCCCCCCCCCCCCCCCGCCATCTCCCCTGTTAGTCCCTTATTGGGTCGATCGGAAGTTTGAAAAGTTTAACAAGTCTCTGGGTCGAGTGGTGTGCAGTATAAATATCCAAAAGGTTCCTAGAAAAGAGCATGCCAAACCGCAGGATCTGTTGGTGCTTTTGACCCAAGCTGAAGTTATATTTGGATTGTGGTTTGAACCTGTGTGAGCTGAGGTTATCTGCTAGAGCACAATTATCTTCTTACAAATCGCATTTCCTGGTCATCATAAATAACCTGTTGACTTCCCGAATTTGGGATATTATTAACGCATATTAATCATATGCTATCTTTGGTATGTCCAGAACTATCTATTTAAAGCCAGGGAACTATATGTGTATTTATCGAGTTCACCTCCTTCATGATCAGTAAATACTATATTCTATTTTTAAGCATGCATTAAAATCTATCCTTAATTATTGAGGAAATTCTTAGTCATATGAATTATAAAAGATTCCTCTCTCCCCACTGGGTACACATTTCATAGAACCTATAAAATAAAGCAAAGGGAAATGAATAAAGAAAAAACAATGATATTCATTCAGCAGTGCATATACTCCCAACCAACAGTAGGATAGTGACCTAGAACTCTTTTGTTGCCAATATTCTCACACTCACAAGTTGCATCATTATATCAGAGCTGCAATCGAACACACAGAGAAAACATGGGTGGGCCAACGGTGTCAGTGGAGATTGCCTCTGCCTAATTGTACATTACATTTTGTTGTTGTTTAAAAAAAATTAAATTAACCAAATCCCATCAGATTCAGACAATAGCCGGAAAATTTAGCCAAATTTCTTTATAAAAAGGGGATTCTCAAATAGCAGACCAATCTCCAATTATGTGGCTCTGCCACAGCACACGATGGGTAGATATCATTGTACAACGGTTACGTAGAGGGAATCTATTATCTGCACTATGGGTAGTAGTAGTAACGTTAACTGACAGTGCAAACAATGTACCACTTATACAGTTGCATAGCCAATAATAAAATGCACCATAATCAGCACAGTTTGGTTTAGAAAACATGATGGCTTCTTTTGTATACAGAGTGCCACAAACACGTACATACCATAAGAGTGATAAAATAGTTTATCATGGAAATGCAATGCTGACTTAAGCGCCCTGTAGGAGCTCATAGTGTACACCAAATTCTTTCTTGTCTGTATTTGTATATAGATATATAGATAGATATATACATTTCTTGTCAGGAAAAAAATAAATCCACAAAAATAAACCTCCACATCTAGATGTAAAACATGAAAAATAAGCGTTCAACAGAACGGTCCACCACACTCCATGACCACACCGTGGCCCGAGTGTCCGAGTCTTCTTTACAATGAACATTATAAAAGGTACTCAACTCAGGCTCTGTCAGCTTGAAATGGAGAGACTTCCTTCACTACTGAGAAAGATATCCTGCAGTAGGTGCACTGCACGCATACGCATATATATATATATATTATATATATATATATTATTATATATATATATATAAATTATTATATATAAGTATTATATTATATATATAAATATATATATATATATATATTATATATAACTAAATTATATATAATATATATAACAAATGTTCGCTTAGCATTTATACTTGTATAATGCGTTATGCATCACATATATATAAATATAGCATGCGGATTATACCACCTAAATACAGCAATCAGATCCGGTCTTCTATGCTATTCTGTGAATTTTGGAACAGAACGGAGCAGTGGGTTCACGGTATCGAAAGGAACATGCATGCTATTATCATAGAGGCGATATTCCTCGGTAAGAGTTTACGATGCATGCACGGAAACACTAACAGTGCTATGGTATTATGTACCGATTAAGTCTTTCCAACAGTCTTTGTTTTGTCTTTGGCTAGATGCATCTACGGGTGGTAGGTGGGACTGAGCAGAATATGTGTGGCTCCTTCCTGCAGCCTGGGTGTGGGTGTATGTGATTGACCGACTTTACATGACTTTGTCCTTTGAAAAACTGTAAGCAAACCTCACACCACTCCCCTTTCTCCCCCCCCCCCCTCTCCCTCCCTCTCCCTCCCTCCCCCCATCCCTCCCTCCATGCACATACATCCATCCCTCCCTCTCTTCACCGCCCTTCCTCCCCTCCCTCCCCTCCCTCCCACCCTCCCTATACATTCGAGCTGCGAGCGTCCATATTGGCGAGAGCAGCCTCGATTTCGATCCCCATGTCCTCCGGGTCGACGACGTAGCTACCCGAAGTGGTGGTGGTCGCGTCGTCGTCGTCGTTCGTCCAGTCGGACAAGTAGTTGAGCTTGTCCGGGTGGTGGAGCGGGTCGGCATGCTGCTGCTGCTGCTGCTGGTGGTAGCGATTGTCCAGCGCCACCTTGGGGCTGGCGCCGCGCGACACCAGCGTGCTGCGGTCCTCGTTCTCAGCGTGATCTGTCTCAGAGCCGCTGCCGATGCCGTCGTCCTCGTTGACGACGGTGACGCATAGCTTGACGGGCCGGCCGCGCCCATTGCTCAGCCCGTTCTGCGGCAGCGCGTTGTTGCGCAGGTCGACGAAGGTGACGCGGTTCTTAAGCGCCGTGCGCGAGTCTTTGAAGGTGCGCGGGTCGGCCGTGCCGTTGAAGGAGGCGGACCGGAAGGGGGCGCTCTGAGCAAGCTTTGCCCTGCTCATGCTCATCGTGGCGGCCGGAGCTGGGTAGGCGGGCATCGCGGGGCCGTACATGTCGTCACTGGCCATGAATGTGTGGTGCTTGGGCAGTCCTGAATAGCAGTGCTTGGCCTTGGGTAGGGTTCCAGGTGGGCCCTTCTGTACGGGCAGGCCCTTGGCCGACGTCGGTGGGGACCTGCCCGGCAGAGGGGATAGAATCTTGGACTCAATGACCTTGGCCGGCTTGGTGTCCTTCGGAAGCACATTGACATCCTCTGGAAACGAGAGAGCAGATGCACATTGGTTACTTATCGTCGGGGGATAGTCGAGACAAGGCGGCGGTTGTGGTCCGGCCATACCGACCCCTTGCCACCACACGTCGTGGATGGTCAGGCCACCGGTCAGCCCTTTCATGCATTTTTTTTCCCTTTCTTCCTTTTCGCTTTTACAATATGTGGTCAGATGACCTAAATTAGTTGGCAGTGGTCTGTGGCCAATTTCTAATTAGTTTGTTCCTTCCCAGGGAGAGCAGAGACATTGGCATTTCACCGCCGATACACACCGTTTTAGTCTCCCGCCTGTCAAAAGGATATAAACGGCAGGTGTGTTATTCTGTATTTGCAATGTGGAGTGCTGTGACTTTTTTTTTTACTCAGATAATGTGCCAACAGAAGAAGAAGAAAAAGAACCCCCCAAAAAGGGGGGGGGGAAACAGCCGTGAGAGGTTTGCATAACATGTGTGTCTACTCGCAGTTTATGTGAATATGACAAAAGTGTGAGATTTAATATATATAGTGACACGTGAAAATTTGTGTTTCACTCTATATCCAAAGACAACAAAGATCATGCGAAGTATATATAAGTCGAAGAGATTTACATATTTAATTTACACAAAACGTCATTAAAATACCTAGTAGACTCACTGGATAGTCGTTAGGTTACAAAGAATAGTATTATTTACGACGAAAAGGAATTTACAAAACATTATCTATAGGACACGGGAACACTAAATTGATTAAAACCAATTATGTAGTAAGTACACTATATATGTATGTACATAACATTATGAAAATGCATCATCAAAATTGCCTATGACTACACGTGGATGATATAGCCAAACACAATGCTATATATCCAATGTAACTTCGGAATCTAAGCATGGATATCTAATCATGACCATTTTCTCCGGAAAGCACCCGAAGATAATGTCTGATAGATATATAACAGTCAGGAGACACACCCTGGAGTTTAACACGTCCTCCAGTGCCAACCAATCGGAACACCACTCTCCACGGCAATTGCCACAGATACTCCAAAATTAATTAAAAATCCAAAATTACTCCTCCAGCAGTTGGAGTGATGAGTCATCAAAGGATCCGGTGGTTTCATTCCCCGTAATTGCCTTATTATAAAGTTGTTTCGTCTGTCAGTGCTGACCAGAAAGTCTTTTTAAATCGGGAAGGAATCGGGGAAGTTTGGGTTGTTGGCTTGAGGTGGGGCGAGGATAAATAAGACCAATATGGTATGGGTATTGAGGTGGGGCGAGGATAAATAAGACCAATATGGTATGGGTATTGAGGTGGGGCGAGGATAAATAAGACCAATATGGTATGGGTATTGAGGTGGGGCGAGGATAAATAAGACCAATATGGTATGGGTATTGAGGTGGGGCGAGGATAAATAAGACCAATATGGTATGGGTATTGAGGTGGGGCGAGGATAAATAAGACCAATATGGTATGGGTAATGAGGTGGGGCGAGGATAAATAAGACCAATATGGTATGGGTATTGAGGTGGGGCGAGGATAAATAAGACCAATATGGTATGGGTATTGAGTTGGGGCGAGGATAAATAAGACCAATATGTATGGTATTGAGGTGGGGCGAGATAAATAAGACCAATATGGTATGGGTATTGAGGTGGGGCGAGGATAAATAAGACCAATATGGTATGGGTATTGAGGTGGGGCGAGGATAAATAAGACCAATATGGTATGGGTATTGAGGTGGGGCGAGGATAAATAAGACCAATATGGTATGGGTATTGAGGTGGGGCGAGGATAAATAAGACCAATATGGTATGGGTATTGAGGTGGGGCGAGGATAAATAAGACCAATATGGTATGGGTATTGAGGTGGGGCGAGGATAAATAAGACCAATATGGTATGGGTATTGAGGTGGGGCGAGGATAAATAAGACCAATATGGTATGGGTATTGAGGTGGGGCGAGGATAAATAAGACCAATATGGTATGGGTATTGAGGTGGGTTGGGGTTGGGGACGGTGGGTGGAAAGGGGGAAGGGGGGTGGAAGTGAGTAGAGGTGGGGGAGGTGGCGGGGGAGGTGCAGGGGGAGGTGGCAGGGGGAGGTGGCAGGAGGACGGGGAAGGAGAAGGGGAGAGAGGAGAGGGTGGGGGGGGGGGTGATGATTTGTGCGTGTGTCTGAGGGGGGGGTTTCGGGTAGTGGTGCGGGTGACGGTTGGTATTTGGGTGACATTTTTAATGTTTTTGGTAGCGTAGCCGGGACTGGGGAAAGGTTGGGAACCGGGTGGGGTGAGGTGAGGGGGTGGTGTGGGGGTGTGGGCATGAGGGTTAGGTGTGACGGTTGTGGTGCGTGTGAGTGGGGTGCAGGTAAAGATTGGGATGAAGGTGGGGTGGAGGTAAGGGTCGTTGTGGTTGTGGATGTATGAGTGAGGGTTTGACGATGGATGCGTAGGTGAGGGTGGGTGAATGTGATGGTGGGATGAGATGAATGAGGTTGGGATGGAGGTGAGGTGCGGTGAGGATGATAGGGTTTGGGTTAAGTAGATAGGGACGTGTGGTTGGATTGGATCAGAGGTTCCGGACGGATGTCAGGGCGGGCAGGGGGTGGGAGCGGTGGGGAGGGGCGGGCATGGGGTGGGGGGAAGGGTGGGGAGGGGGGCGGGCACGGGTAGAGGAGGGGCGGGGGGAGGGAGGCGGGGAGGGGGTGGGGAGGGCGTGGGGGACGGGGGTGGGGTAGAGGGTGGGGAGGGGGTGGGGAGGGGGTGGGAGGGGAAATTGGGGAGGGGGGTGGGGAGGGGGTGGGGAGGTGGGGGTGGGGAGGGTGGGGAGAGGGGGTGGGGAGGAGAATGGAGGTGATGGCGTGGGGAGCGGGGTGGAAGGGCAAGGGATGGGAGGGGTGGGGAGGGATTGGGAGAGGGGTGGAGGGCGAGCAGGGGGTGGGAAGATGGGGAGGGGGCGCGGGCAAGCGGGTGGGGAGGTTCGGAGGGGTTGGGGAGGAGAATGGGTGTGATGGGGTGGGGAGCGGGTGGGGAGAGGGTGGGGAGGGGCGGGCAGAAGGTAGGGAAAGGGTGGAGCGGGGGTGGGGGCGGGGAGGGGAGGGGAGGGGATGGGATGGGGAACGGGTGGGGAGAGGGAGGGGAGGGTGGGGATGGGATGGGATGGTGTTTATTAGCACGATTGGATCCAGAGACGCTGACGCTGATCCACTCTGATCAGGTCTCGGCATCTGAGACGCCACAGCCCGGATCCTAGATCGAGGCCGGGGCTGATCCCAAGCAGCAGCGGAAAGTCGGTATCAGGCCGCCCGTCAGCCATTTCCACATCACAACCCGCTTACCATCCGCCTAGGAATTTAAATAATCGGGGAAAAAAAAGAAAAAAAAAGTGAGAGAAATTACCGATTAAAAAAACCCAACAAACACCGCGACGCTGTTCCTTTCTTGCTTGATTATGAACACAGCAAATTATTGTAAAAAAAAAAAGAAGGGGATTTTCAAACACGACATGCATATTTGTAGTTGTGCAACACAAGCAACACCGAGCGGGTTGTCCCCGCCTCCTCTCTCGCTCTGGGCAGGCATCGCAATGTAGCATTGTATACATGAAACAGAAACACACCGAAAGCCTGAATCCTTTAAGCAAAGATCCAGTTTAATAATAATAATAATAATAATACCCATACAATTATAACCATATAGCAAACTAGCAGAACGAAAGGATAAGGACGGGCAAACAGTGGAACCAAGTATGAAGGACGGTGCGACACCCAGTTGCTGTTGATGGACGGAGAATGTGTGTAGTAGCTTACATTGTCATTATACCTCAGTGTGACGGCTTGTGGGCAGGGTGTAAAACCCGCCGTAAGCGTGGACCCTGCACACTGAAAGAACGAGCAGCCGCCATCATTTGGGCCCTCAGAAGGCGAGCTTTCTTTCCTAAGAGATTTCCACCCAGAATTCATCACAGACCAACACAATTATATATATATATAAATTATATATATATATATATATAGTTCATATATATATATAAATATATACAAATTGTATATATAGATATATAAAAATTAAATATATATAAATGATATATATATATAAATGATATATATATATCTATATATATATAATGTATATATATTCATATATATATGAACTATATATATATATAGTTCATATATATA
>CM059191.1:24762421-24828071 GCA_030323885.1 Branchipolynoe longqiensis
TTCCAAGTAGAGGTCCAAACACAAACTTTACAAGTCCCTGCAGCCTCTAAAAACACACAAACTGTAAGCAACTTTGTGGCTGGTAATATTAGTAATCATATTTCTGAGTGGCACAAAATTACTAGTGACCAAGAAATTATAGAAATAGTTAGGGGTGTTCAAATTCCTTTTACACAAATTCCTGTACAAAGTATAATACCTTTTCCATATAACATTCAACCAGTTGAACGAGACGCACTAACTAAACAGGTACATAAATTCTTTGAGAAAGGAATTATACAAAAAGTGACACACTGTTCAGGACAGTTTATTTCAAACATTTTCTCGAGACCGAAGCCTAATGGTGATGTTCGAATGATCCTGGATTTAACAATCCTTAATAAAAGGGTGGAATATCGACATTTTAAAATGTTCTCTCTAGATACGGCACGAGATCTGATTACACCAGATGCGTGGATGGCTAGTGTTGATTTACAGGATGCATATTATACGCTTCCCATAATGGAACAATACCGAAAATTTCTTCGATTTATTTGGGATAACCAACTCTATGAGTTTACCTGTATGCCGAATGGCTTAGCTTGTGCGCCACGTTTATTTACTAAATTGCTTAAACCTGTTTTCTCGGTAATGGCGAGGAAGGG
Source organism: Branchipolynoe longqiensis (assembly GCA_030323885.1). Taxonomy (NCBI): domain Eukaryota; kingdom Metazoa; phylum Annelida; class Polychaeta; order Phyllodocida; family Polynoidae; genus Branchipolynoe; species Branchipolynoe longqiensis. Next base: position 24,763,066 of record CM059191.1, read on the forward strand.
TCATATAATGTTTCCATACATAGATGATTCTTTTATTATAGCATCAACACAAATTGGTTGTGTGAATGCAGTTTTGGATTTATGTGCATTACTCACTAAATTGGGGTTTTATGTACATCAACAAAAGTCAGTGTTTAAACCAACAAAACAACTCAAATGTTTAGGGTTTATTCTGGATACACAGTCCCTTACAGTGTCGATAACAGAACAAAAACTAATTAAGTTTATGACTACAGCGACTCAGCTTATTAAGTTATCAAAGCCAAAAATTAGACAGGTTGCTGTTCTTATTGGCATAATGACCTCATATGCACCTGCTGTGTTATATGGGAAGGCCCATATTAAGTCGCTAGAAATAGATAAAAATTTAGCGTTAACACGAACTAAAGGCAATTTTGAGCGAAAGATGTTTATTTCGCAAGAAGGGTTACAGGATATTGGATGGTGGATGCAACATATAGCAAGTTCACCAAATCCAATCCGCATGGCGGAACCTAATACATTAATTACTACTGATGCTTCGTTAGAAGGTTGGGGAGCTCATCGAGATGGGGTCACAACAGGAGGTAGATGGCTTGATGATGAAAAATCAGACTATATTAATGCACTAGAATTGCGTGCTATTTATCTGGGCTTACGTAGTTTAGTAAAGATAAATAAATCACAGGTTAGAATACTAACTGATAATACTACTGCCATGGCATATATTCGTAACATGGGTGGAACCAAATCAAAGTCTTGCAATCAGTTATCTAAACTGATTTGGAACTGGGCACAGGCTCAACAAGTCTGGCTGACTGTAGCGCATATTCCAGGGTCACAAAATACACTTGCAGAATTATAAAAGTAGAAATTTCCATGACCATTTAGAGTGGTCTCTCTCTACACATTTGTTTAACTTCGTTTGTGAAAAATGGGTACACCTGAAGTTGACTTATTTGCATCACGAAATAATAACAAGTTACCCTGTTATGTTTCTTGGCATCCTGAACCGGATGCTTGGAAAGTAGATGCGTTTGCTATTACCTGGGAAAATAATTATTTTTATATTTTCCCACCATTTAGCATTATCAGCCGAGTAGTGAGAAAAATCGGCTTGGAAGGGACACATGCGATACTGGTGGTGCCCGATTGGGACACGCAACCTTGGCTGCCAGCAGTTTCACAACTGGCAAAAGATCGTATACGATTCCCAAGAAAACTCGGGAATCTGACGCACCACGGACCGCTAGTGGTTCACGGCGACGTGTCAACGACGCCCCTATTGGCATTCCTTTTCTAAGGAAGCAGCTACAGCAATTTGGATTGGACAGAATTACTGAGGATAGGATAGTATCGGATGCCTGGAGGCCAGGAACTGTCAAAATGTATACAACCTATTTAAAGAAATGGGGTGTACATTGTTTGTTAATGAAAGTTAAGCCAACAAATCCAAAGATTTCACAAGTAGCTCGGTTTCTTCGTTCTCTAGAGGATGAAGGACTTTCCTTTGGATCGATTAATGCGGCGAGGTGTGCGTTATCAATTATATTACCTAGAATTGATGGCGAAACAGTTGGAAAACATCATGTTATTTGTTATTTACTTCGTTCAATTTATCAAAGGAATCCTCCAAAACCAAAGTATAGTCGTTTTTGGGATGTTTCTATAGTATTTAAGTTGTTTCAGGCTTGGCCTCACAACTCGTGGTTAGATATAAAACAGTTAGGTTTTAAGGTCGCGGTCCTGTTATTGTTAGTAACCGGACACAGAGGACAGACGATTGTTGCTTTATCCTTAACTGGATTAGAAATAGACAAGCAACAAGCTACGTTTGATTTAGAAAAATTGCTTAAATCGAACACGTTAGGTGACCCTTTATCAACGGTTCACTTAGACTGTTTTCCGAATGATCGGAAATTATGTGTTGTGTCGGCCATACGGGCTTATATATACAAGACAAAGGATTTACGTGCATCACAACAACTATTAGTGAGCTTTATAAAGCCACATAAGGCGATTTCACGAGACACACTTGCCAGATGGACAATTACGGTGTTGAAATTGGCTGGAGTGGATACGAGTAAATACTCTTCCCACTCAACTAGAGGAGCCATGGTCTCCAAGGCACGGGTGCTTGGTATTTCTGTGAAAAGAATACTATCGCATGCAGGCTGGAAGACGGCTAAGTCGTTTGCAAAACATTATAATAAACGACTAGAAAAGCCTACCGGCGTTGCAAAGCGTCTTCTCGCCAACTAACAAGAATAGGTGAGAACAAAAATTTAGAATGTTATAATAATAAGAAAGAATGATATTAAGGATAAAAATGAATTATGTAAAGGTCTCCCTAGCCTGAGGCTAGCCTGAGGCTGTTTACCGAGGTAAAATAGTATAGTTATACGAGTCTTACCTTGGTACAGATGATGGATAACTGTTGTTTTACCGAGGTATAAGCCTCGGATAGATGTGGGCTAGGGCCCTCCCGCCACACCCTGCCACATCTATTCCGTTGGTGTACCTTTTCGGTAAAGTAATAGTATCCATTGTTTGAAAGTCATTTTTATCCTCAATAAGTAGGTTAAGATTGCTGGTACCGGACGTGCTTACCTCTCCCTAGCCCACATCTATCCGAGGCTTATACCTCGGTAAAACAACAGTTATCCATCATCTGTACCAAGGTAAGACTCGTATAACTATAATATATTCCTTTGTAATATATATATTGCCATTCGTTCAACATGGGAGTGTCATGCAATAACAGTACTGTCACCTGCATAGTATAAATATATGAATGTATGTACTACTTTTCATACGATATAGCAGATTTAGGTTTTATTTTTCCATCATTAATAACTAGTCCATAACAATATTAAAGGATGGAACCATACATCAATGTTGGGTATTTAAAAAAAAAATGTATATATATTTTTTTATTGAGTATGCAGCTTTAACAAAGCAGACTACCAACTGCTACTTTGTCGCTTTCACTGATTTGAACTACATTCTTTCATGACGTGGCCTCTCGCTGCCTTGGGGGTGTTCGGATAGCAGCACACATTACTTTGACAATTTGATGTATGTAAACGTATATGCTACACGTCATATAATACATAATCAGTTGTATTGTCTTTCAACTGACAAAAACAATTACCATCACTAATAACTAGTCCATAGCAATATTAGGATGGAATATATCAATGTATGTTTGACACTGCATCTCGTATCATATTTCATGCCTTTCACGTGCCTCAAGTGGCGTGGCGTCTGGTGCTTGCTTACCAGCGCTCCGTGTACTGCTGTAGCTTAGCTGGCTTGACGTCCTGTGCGTCTTTGTTACGGCCGTTTTCGTTCATCTCTGTCGATGATCCGTGCATCTGTGCTTCGTATCATCTGTGTCTGTACCTCTAGGTATCTGTGTATCTGTGTGCCATCTTCTCAGGCATCTGTGCATCGTATTGTCATTTATTCACTCCAAGCAATGTTGTGACGTCCTGCGCGTCCTCATTCCGGCTGTTTTCATTAGAGCCGTTCGTTTCCACCGACGATCCGTACATCCGTGCTTCTTGGCACCTGTGTAGTCGTGTATGTGCCTCCATGCATCCGTGCATCCATGTGCCATCTTTCCAGGCATTTGTGCATCGTCTTGTCACTCGTCACATTAAAGTCAGTGCTGCTTCTGTTGGTGCCCGGGGAGTTGCTGCCCGATGCGCCGCAGCTACTGCAAGTATGTGTTACCGTTTCTGCGACCAGGGTGTCGATGCCTGGTACAATAAACTGGCATGATATGTTGGTTGGTGTCCGGGGTACTGATGCCCGGTATCCACCAGAAGCAATGGGCTGGAAAGCACCATTGCCTCCACATCTGACACCATGTAATAAATGTTGATGTCGACACTGTGAGATCTAGTTTGCAACTGTCTTTATTTAGAACGTTCTGTAGTGACATCACTCTGTGCCACACTGGGGGTGTTCGGATAACAACACAACTGGAAGACACATACATTACACGTAGTTGCTCCCGCGCTCATCCATCCCGGTGGAGTCTCTCTGCTCCATGTTGACTTCCGATCCATCCGACTCGTGGGGCAGTGGTACAACGATTGCCTCCCTAGGTGAGCTCTCCTGTTGCTTTTCCGCTACTTCCGCTACTTCGATAAAGTCAGCGAGAATGCTGGCAGGTCAATCAGGCTTGTCGCCAATGGAGAATGTAGGTGATGGAGACCTAGACATGTAGTGTCTCCGGTCCCGCCTGCATGTGGCGGCCTTTGGTGTTAATTATTTGGTAATGACCACACTCCCTGCCCTGATGGTTCCTGCCAAGGCGCACTGCCCTAATTCAATTAGGGTTCTGGGTCCGGTTATCTCTCGCGACCCCGATGGGTGACCTTACCACCTGTTGCACCCCACCTGTGCCCACCAGGTCGACTGGTGTGGGGACGATGGGGTTTGTCGCCTTCGGCCCAGTCTGCCTCTGCCCACCTGACAAATGGTGGGGTGTTTAAAGTAAAGTTTGTCTGGATCCGGGCTGGTTCACAGACTGGCGTACTGACTCGCCATCGGTCTGGTTATTGGACAAGCAACCTGTGTGGTCGGGTGGCTGACAGCCACCTGTTCCTGTTTAGCTACACTTGTGTGTGTGCTCCAGCCAGGCGGCTGCACTTGGCCAGGCCCACGGCCCCAGTGACGGGCCCCCAGGGATGCCGCTCCCCGTAGGGTGCAGCTCCCCGTAGGGTGCAGCTCCGTAATTCACTCCTGGCGTCGGTGAGGTTTCGCCAGGGCTCTCATATGATACTTACCCTGCCCGGTCGACCGACCCCTCCCTGGCGTGCTTTCCGCTGGTCCTGCTCTCATGAAAGCTAATCCAAAGGTGACGAGAGCTCGACTGAAGGGACATCCTGTAGTGGCTGGCCCTCGTGGCCTGATTATGATGCGTGGCCTGATTACCATCATAATAAGCTGAATGCACCTACCCTGCTCGTTCTACCGCATAGCCTATGTCATAAACACATACTACATAGTTGTGCATGGGCGTTTGTAGATGGGTCACTCTCCTGAAAACTGGTCAGAATGTGATGGGATTTTAAAACATCAATAAAAAAACTTCCTACTTATTGTTGTCCTTATACTTTTCATATTCATGTTCAGATTTGATGCAAGAAATAAGGGAAATAAAATAAACTGTGTGCAACTTTGGTCCTTTCACTTATGAAGTGTTTTTGTACAAAAAAAAGACCTATTTTACAGTCAGCCATTTGTAACAGTTCCCAAATAAAAAAGGAAGTATTTATTAACATGTATGCATGCTTAAATTTAAATAACATTATTTGATGTCTTCAGAAATAACATTACAAATTTCCGTCACAGATGTAACCAGCGGTGTCTGGATGTCACACAAATATTGTACACTAATTATTCAGTGAATATAGCATGGTTGGGAATTACTTTTATTATCAATATAAGCACTACATATTTCTGTGTATTATGCCATGATTAATATGCTTCTAAGTATGAAATTATTTAATTCTGCTTAGATTTTTATTAAGCAGACTGTGTGGTGTCCTAAACATGTGTTACATCTGAGCAACACATGTTATACTGTCCTAAGACATAGCTTGCTCATGGACTACACCTTTATTTTTTATCTCATCAATTTATATTTTTACATAGATGTAAAGGGGAGATTGCCAGCTTTCATTTGCAATCAAAAAATGTTTAAAATTCAAATATTAGATTTTACCTCTCCATGTGATACATCTGGTATGTTTTCAGGAGAGTGACCCATATACAAGATTCGCCCCATACATTGAGTAGTACTACAAATACGAGGTGATCTTTTATCTAGGGCGTTTGAGTAAGCAGACCGTGACAGTGGCTCAGGTTGTTTTTTTATGGCCTTGTCACATTACGACGCTTCTCACCGGCGTGTCGCCAGCCCGCAAAATAATTTGTACGCGTCAAGATACGTCCAACTTTTCGGCGGTTTGGCAAGCACAAAACATTTGACGCGCGCCGACACGCGCCGGCGTTCCTCGCCGACTGTCACTGTCACTCAAAGTGTACCGACGTGTACCGACATGCGCCTAACACGCACCTAACGCACGGGTAACGCTTCCCGACGTGTCCCGATGTTTCGCCTAAAAGTGAGACACGTCGCCACGCGTCGACGCGCGTTGGAGAGAAACGTTGTAATGTGACAGGGCATCCCGTCTGCAAAACTAAACCTGTTACCTGTACAAATTACACTCCAGGCATAGTAACCTGAACCTGCGCATTCTCTTGAATCCTGTCCCGTTCTGGATTGCTAAAATGAGGTTCAATATCTAACGGACAACTCAGGTAAAAATGTGCATGTCTCATGTAATGGTAGATAAAAGATTCACCCCTAATCAGGCTACTGCAAGTACGGGTTGAATCTGTTATCTAGTCTAACGGTTACTTAATATCGCTTGAATCTCGCTATGAAATGATGAATGGTTGCCGGGGAAATCTCGGGTCATGGCTAAAATTAATTTAGGGAGCAGAGGCAGTAGTGTCCACCTGTGAAGGTGTGGGTCATGCCATCGATCCTACTCAGTGGACTCAGTTGCAGTTTGGGTTATTTTCCATTCCAACTAGTGGTCCTCAACTGGTTCCTGAAAGGCTGTGGTATGTGCTGTCCTGTCTGTGGGAAAGTGCATATAAAAGACCCCTTGCTTCTTATCGGAAAGAGAGGTCTATGTGGTGGCAGCAGGTTTCCTCCAAAGAAATATGTCAGAATGACCATATGTTTGACGTCCAATAGCTGATGACAAAAATCAATATGCTCTAGAACTGTAGAAGTGTCCTTAAATAAAACAAGCTCATCCTCATATCACCGCCGATGATGCTTATTGACTGACTTAATGTCAACCAATGGCATATTCACTGCGAAACATTAGTAGAAACTAGAATTTATTCTGTCAGTTTGGTTTGGTTTCACTGGTTTGTCCAGTTCTTATGTGACCTCAGATCAGATGTTGCTGATTAATTTATGAGTTGATTGATTTAATATCGTATCTATAATCAAGGCCATATTTAAGTTAGTGGAATTTATTTTGTCATTTTGGTTTTATAAAAAGTGTTTATCACATTACAGTTTACATTGAAATGTAAACGAAATTTAAAAATTGTTCAATTTGTGTCAAATGACAGCAAAGTTGATCTCAGAGGCTATACAAAAATTACATTGTCATGTGGAACCTTAATTTATCCATCCCAGTTGTTCGAGAATTTTATTCTGATCAGTTTGCTTAGGAAAACCCCTTTCTATGACATCATATTACGGGATCTTCTAGCCAACTTTTTAGGGAGATAATGTGGTGTTCTCTATGGCGGAGTGGTTAGAGTATCTGACTTTTTTCTAGGTCGGACTCCTAATCTGAAGGTCAGTGGTTCGATTCCCTGTGCCCCCACCTCTGCCAATTTGGATTTCCACTGCTGTGTATAAATTACAGCGTCATCAAAGGTCAGTTGCTCTCATATCATGTCTATGTGGTGCGGGAGGTTAAAAATCCCTTGGGTCGGTAAAAGTGTAGGCTCGGGCTTTCTATCGACAAACTGTCTAATGGTGAAAACAAGCCTATTCAGGCTTATCCATGATAGGCAGTATAAATCTTCAAGAGAGGAGATATCCCCGGCACAAATCGCACCTTACATGACACGATTTAACGCCAAGACGACCCCTCCAACAACTCAGCTGTTACGCACTGAGTTAAATTTAAAGATATTTCAATTGAAAGCATGCCCAATCAGTCAGTGTGTCCATGCAAGTGCTGGACATATGATATATATTAAGGTAATGTTACTGAGTGGGATATCGGGTCATGGGGCGGCGGCCTGGTGCGGTAGCACTATAAATCGCCATGAGTGCGCACTGTCACAGGTCGGTGCCCGTCCTGATATGTCCTTAGATGTTGCTAAGATGTAAAGCATAAACAAACAATCTGTTTTTGAACCTAGCAGCATAGCAAAGGAGCACTAAACATAAGTAAATCTTGTAGAATTATGTAGAATCAAATCTAGATAAGAGTTTTGGTTAGTAGAATTGTAGGCTTTCATCGCCTTGAGCAGACTGTTAGTTTGAGTAAAAGGGGTGCTGTGTTGATAATAAGGTCATTAATCGCATAGGCGATCGGTAATTTGTTTGTTTGTTGTTCTTTTTCGTCCTAGCAACATCTAAGGTCATATCAGGACGTCCTAGCAACATCTAAGGTCATATCAGGATGGGTACCGACTTGTGATAGTACGCACTCATGGCGATTTTATAGTGCTGCCCGACTGGGAAATCAGGCCACCGGCACCATGACCCAATATCCCACTCAGTCCCATTATCCTGACACCAAGCTAACCAGTCCTTGCCCTATCCTACTAATGCTGAGCACCAGGCTAGGAAGTGACAAGTATCAATTTTTTAAGTCATTGGTTTGACTCGACCGGGAACCGAACTCCCGAACTCCCGAACTTCCACACACGAGGCCTGTGCTTCTAGCGATTCGGCCACCGCGCCTGGTCGCGATCGGCAATGAGTTAGATTCGAATCCAAATTGGTCCATCCCCAATAGAATGCAAACAAGGTTTAAACCTAATTGTTTTGACGAACATTAGTTGATAAGCAGGGAGAATTTCAATCGTGGACAATTTGTCTTCCTCATTCCACTGCTCCTTGCTTTATCCTAATAATCCCAAATGCTGGTGGTTCGAACGCTTGGTTGGTTGTTGGACTTTTAAGTACTGACAACATCTAAGGTCATATCAGGACGGGGTTCGAACGCCATGAGTTACTAAAGTGGGAGGCGGATGCTGAACTCATTCTGGTTTTAATTGCATTTAAACAATAATTCTGAGATGCATATGACAGCCATGACACATTCCGTGCACTTTTGTGAGTCTTATCATGATTAATCAAATATAAAGCATAATGAAAGGTTATTATGTAAATGTATTTGTCTCAGGTTATCTGAAATGAATCAATTAAGATGGGGTAGAGATTTTTTTTTGTTTAAGACAAATAAAAATAACATTGTCCATCTGAAATAAACCAATAACAGAAGTCTCCGTTAAATCGGATCGGAAAGAGTAAAAATAACTTTGAGATGGGGGCGGCAGGGGTTATGCAATCTAATGGGTTCCTTTGAGTAGGTGTTGGCACACTTTCGGGAAAACAAAACCAATATGGGAAGACTGCCTTGTTTGCACTGCCATCAAATATGGGAATTTGTGGTACAGGTTACATAAATACAATGTTTTCACAGAAAAATATTGTCGAAATACATTTCAGATTATTTTGTTAGTCGCGAAGTTATAGTGGCCGGTCTATTGGAAATCCAGCGGAAATGAAACTACATCTCGTATGTATCGTCTACCCTTGACAGTTGGGGGAAGGGGAGGGTGTGTGGCGGGAGGGTCCTTCCCCTAATTACATTGGCAGTTGTCAATCACCTATATTTAGAATGTTACTAGAATTGACCATCAACAGTGGCACTGTTATTGCTCTTCGTCCAAGTGTAGGTTTGTTGTTGGAGTTTTACGTCCTGGCAACATCTCAGGTCGTATCAGGATCCAAGTGTTTTATAAGTGTGTAAAAATGTATATCACTCACCCCCTTTTTTAGTTGTGTTATTAAAGGTGTCATTCAACTGACCATACACCATCTCTAATGTCTCTCGAATGTTCACCTGAATACCTCACAAAGAATACTCGCCAGAGAATGTGTGGGTTTCTGCATCAGTCAGTTGAGAAATAGAAATTATAATGGTTTAAATAACAGCGATATTTGAATGGGGACATCCAAAGTTTTCGACATTTTCATGGTCGTACAAAGACTAGTACTTTCCCCATTAACTGGTCCTCCCATCAAAAAGTAGCAGACATCAGCATTTTATCACGGAAGGTGACAGTGGTTTATGTTAGATCAACATTTTATTAAATTATAAATGTTCTACATGATCAAGACCTGCCCCCACCTGCAACCCCACCCCCAGACTCTTGTCAAGAGCCCGCTATATCGTCTAACTAGCCTATCACAATAGACGCGTTCATAATTCCAACTGCGCATGCGCTGAAAACGGCGTTCAAAGCAAAACAAATGCACACGTTCATTGGTTTTACTATACGTGCAGTACTAAACTTCTGTATTTCTTCTTTTTTTCTCTTTAAAAAAAAAATGAAATGAACAATTTGGCATGAATATTGATTCACTAATTCAACATAATAATGCAATGAATATATTTAAGACATAACTATCCATAATGAAACATCTTGAACTAAGAAACATCCAATTCCTCACAAAACAAACATGCTCTGTGGTAAATGTCTATTAATCTACCTTTTAATATAGAAAAATGCAATAATAGTCCAAATTCCATGATTTCATGAAGTATCAACCAATGGTGGTAATGACATGTTGGCTTATTGATCAAAAGTAACAATTGAGATATTGTTCCATGTATTCTGCCACCAGCAGCGTGCTATTATTATACCTCACTCAGTCATATTAGAATGACATGGAGCTAACCAGTTATCCTATCATTATAATGCCCCCTGCCATACGAGGAAACTTCCATTAAACAAATGTACAGGTATGTATATATGTATAGATACGTGTGTAGATATATATATACATGTATAGATATGTGTATATATACATGTATATATACATGTATATATACATGTATAGATATATGCATAGATAGATATTTAGCTCTATATATATATAAATATATATTTCTGTTGCCAGTGACACATGTCTATCCCAGCAGCTAGTGAAGATTTGGGGTCCCAGTGACAAAACAGAATCCCTAAAAAAGCTAAGGGGCTGCGGGGGGATGGGGGGGTCCGGTGGTATGCCCACTCCCCCGGAAATTGTTTGAAACCTACGATTAATGGTGCATATTTTGGCCTTGAAGTTCCAACTCTTTTAAGACTTCAAGACTAACAAATAATTAAAAGTGGTTTTTTTTTCGTGAATAAGGACTTCCCCCCCCCCCCCCCCCTCCCCCTTTGAATTTGGAAAATCAGTTTTCGCTGATTTCGCTGAGAAATGGGATCGCTGGAAGATGGATGTTGGGTGTTGGCACCATCGGTAATGTTTATTAACTCATCATGTAAGAATGACAATAGATAAGAAATTCTGTACATTTGCACCTGCAAAATTTGTTATGCATTATTACATACATGTGTTTGAACTGACGCTATGGGAAGCGAATAGTGGGGTGGTTATTTATTTTAGCGTTCTCATCATAAGGGTATTATATATATTTCACTGTGTCATATCTTAGCCCCGAGAATGTCCCTATAATCAAATTCTGCTACTTGAGAAGATGTGAATCTGGAGCAGAACCACTTCCTTCCTCGCCAGTCTCCCCCCCCCCCCCATTGCACCACACACACACACCACACACACCACACATACACACACCACACATCCACACACCACACATCCACACATCCACACATCCACACAAACAGCACAGACACCACACATACACACGCCACACATACACACACATCCACACACCACACACACCATATCCACACACCACACACACCATATCCACACATACCACACACCACACACACATCCCCACACACCATATCCACACACACCATACATCCACACACATCCACCACACATACACCACACATACATCCACACACATCCACACACACCATATCCACACACACACCACATCCACACACATCCACACACACCATATCCACAAACACCACACACATCCACACACACCACACATCCGCACACATCCACATCCACACACACAGACACACATCATACACACACACATCACGGAACTCGCTAACCAGTTCGGATTTACGACACTCGCCGAACCATTACTCATTAGTCGCGAATCACGTCTTGTTTCGTCTCGTGTTTTCTCGCAGCTCATCACGTGTGAGACAAAAGAGTTGGCGCCGCTGCTCGTGCGCTTTCTCGCGTCATGCGAGGCGATCCCCCAGGGCAGAGCGAGATGCGGCGCGGCTTATTAGGGGTGTGGGTTCAGCGCCGCTTGTCCCACCTCATCTAAAACCCACCGACCAGCTCCTCGGTAATAAGCTTGTTTGTTTGTTTGTTTGGGTTTTACGTCCTAGCAACATCTAGCGTATCGGTGAAATTGAAATATGATTTTCATATTGCACCAGAACATTGCTGAAGGTCCTAGGTGATGATTTTGAAGAAAATTAGTGATGTTGAAATATTGTCGATATAGCCTCGAAACGATGACCCCGGTCATGAACACCGATTCTGTGCCGTATCGGTGAAATTGAAATATGATTTTCATATTGCACCAGAACATTGCTGAAGGTCCTAGGTGATGATTTTGAAGAAAATTAGTGACATTGAAATATTGTCGATATAGCCTCGAAACGATGACCCCGGTCATGAACAAGATTCAATTCTGCACCGAATCGTGAAATTGAAATATGATTTTCATATTGCACCAGAACATTGCTGAAGGTCCTAGGTGATGATTTTGAAGAAAATTAGTGACATTGAAATATTGTCGATATAGCCTCGAAACGATGACCCCGGTCATGAACAACGATTCTGTGCCGTATCGGTGAAATTGAAATATGATTTTCATATTGCACCAGAACATTGCTGAAGTGATGATTTTGAAGAAAATTAGTGATGTTGAAATATTGTCGATATAGCCTCGAAACGATGACCCCGGTCATGAACACCGATTCTGCGCCGTATCGGTGAAATTGAAATATGATTTTCATATTGCACCAGAACATTGCTGAAGGTCCTAGGTGATGATTTTGAAGAAAATTAGTGATGTTGAAATATTGTCGATATAGCCTCGAAACGATGACCCCGGTCATGAACACCGATTCTGTGCCGTATCGGTGAAATTGAAATATGATTTTCATATTGCACCAGAACATTGCTGAAGGTCCTAGGTGATGATTTTGAAGAAAATTAGTGACATTGAAATATTGTCGATATAGCCTCGAAACGATGACCCCGGTCATGAACACCGATTCTGTGCCGTATCGGTGAAATTGAAATATGATTTTCATATTGCACCAGAACATTGCTAAAGGTCCTAGGTGATGATTTTGAAGAAAATTAGTGACATTGAAATATTGTCGATATAGCCTCGAAACGATGACCCCGGTCATGAACACCGATTCTGCGCCGTATCGGTGAAATTGAAATATGATTTTCATATTGCACCAGAACATTGCTGAAGGTCCTAGGTGATGATTTTGAAGAAAATTAGTGACATTGAAATATTGTCGATATAGCCTCGAAACGATGACCCCGGTCATGAACACCGATTCTGCGCCGTATCGGTGAAATTGAAATATGATTTTCATATTGCACCAGAACATTGCGAAGGTCCTAGGTGATGATTTTGAAGAAAATTAGTGATATTGAAATATTGTCGATATAGCCTCGAAACGATGACCCCGTCATGAACACGATTCTGTGCCATATCGGTGAAATTGAAATATGATTTTTATATTGCACCAGATTATTGCTGAAGGGTCTAGGCGTTGATTTTGAAGAAAATTAGTGACATTGAAATATTGTCGATATAGCCTCGCAACGATGACCCCGGTCACGAACAACGATTCTGTGCCGTATCAGTGAAATTGAAATATGATTTTCATATTGCACCAGAACATTGCTGAAGGTCCTAGGTGATGATTTTGAAGAAAATTAGTGATGTTGAAATATTGTCGATATAGCCTCGAAACGATGACCCCGGTCATGAACACCGATTCTGTGCCATATCGGTGAAATTGAAATATGATTTTCATATTGCACCAGAACATTGCTGAAGGTCCTAGGTGATGATTTTGAAGAAAATTAGTGATGTTGAAATATTGTCGATATAGCCTCGAAACGATGACCCCGGTCATGAACACCGATTCTGTGCCGTATCGGTGAAATTGAAATATGATTTTCATATTGCACCAGAACATTGCTGAAGGTCCTAGGTGATGATTTTGAAGAAAATTAGTGATGTTGAAATATTGTCGATATAGCCTCGAAACGATGACCCCGGTCATGAACACCGATTCTGCGCCGTATCGGTGAAATTGAAATATGATTTTCATATTGCACCAGAACATTGCTGAAGGTCCTAGGTGATGATTTTGAAGAAAATTAGTGACATTGAAATATTGTCGATATAGCCTCGAAACGATGACCCCGGTCATGAACACCGATTCTGTGCCGTATCGGTGAAATTGAAATATGATTTTTATATTGCACCAGAACATTGCTGAAGGTCCTAGGTGATGATTTTGAAGAAAATTAGTGATGTTGAAATATTGTCGATATAGCCTCGAAACGATGACCCCGGTCATGAACACCGATTCTGTGCCGTATCGGTGAAATTGAAATATGATTTTCATATTGCACCAGAACATTGCTGAAGGTCCTAGGTGATGATTTTGAAGAAAATTAGTGACATTGAAATATTGTCGATATAGCCTCGAAACGATGACCACGGTCATGAACACCGATTCTGTGCCGTATCGGTGAAATTGAAATATGATTTTCATATTGCACCAGAACATTGCTGAAGGTCCTAGGTGATGATTTTGAAGAAAATTAGTGATATTGAAATATTGTCGATATAGCCTCGAAACGATGACCCCGGTCATGAACACCGATTCTGTGCCGTATCGGTGAAATTGAAATATGATTTTCATATTGCACCAGAACATTGCTGAAGGTCCTAGGTGATGATTTTGAAGAAAATTAGTGACATTGAAATATTGTCGATATAGCCTCGAAACGATGACCCCGGTCATGAACACCGATTCTGCGCCGTATCGGTGAAATTGAAATATGATTTTCATATTGCACCAGAACATTGCTGAAGGTCCTAGGTGATGATTTTGAAGAAAATTAGTGATGTTGAAATATTGTCGATATAGCCTCGAAACGATGACCCCGGTCATGAACACCGATTCTGTGCCGTATCGGTGAAATTGAAATATGATTTTCATATTGCACCAGAACATTGCTGAAGGTCCTAGGTGATGATTTTGAAGAAAATTAGTGATGTTGAAATATTGTCGATATAGCCTCGAAACGATGACCCCGGTCATGAAAAACAAACGAGTGCAGTATCAGTGAAATTGAAATATGATTTTCATATTGCACCAGAACATTGCTGAAGGTCCTAGGTGATGATTTTGAAGAAAATTAGTGACATTGAAATATTGTCGATATAGCCTCGAACGATGACCCCGGTCATGAACACCGATTCTGTGCCGTATCGGGAAATTGAAATATGATTTTCATATTGCACCAGAACATTGCTGAAGTCCTAGGTGATGATTTTGAAGAAAATTAGTGATGTGAAATATTGTCGATATAGCCTCGAAACGATGACCCCGTCATGAACACCGATTCTGTGCCGTATCGGTGAAATTGAAATATGATTTTCATATTGCACCAGAACATTGCTGAAGGTCCTAGGTGATGATTTTGAAGAAAATTAGTGACATTGAAATATTGTCGATATACCTCAAACGATGACCCCGGTCATGAACAGGATTCTGTGCCGTATCGGTGAAATTGAAATATGATTTTCATATTGCACAGAACATTGCTGAAGGTCCTAGGTGATGATTTTAAAGAAAATTAGTGACATTGAAATATTGTCGATATAGCCTCGAAACGATGACCCGGTCATGAACACCGATTCTGTGCCGTATCGGTGAAATTGAAATATGATTTTCATATTGCACCAGAACATTGCTGAAGGTCCTAGGTGATGATTTTGAAGAAAATTAGTGACATTGAAATATTGTCGATATAGCCTCGAAACGATGACCCGGTCATGAACACCGATTCTGTGCCATATCGGTGAAATTGAAATATGATTTTCATATTGCACCAGAACATTGATGAAGGTCCTAGGTGATGATTTTGAAGAAAATTAGTGACATTGAAATATTGTCGATACAGCCTCGAAACGATGAACCGGTAATGAACACCGATTCTGTGCCATATCGGCGAAATTGAAATATGATTTTCATATTGCTCCAGAACATTGCTGAAGGTCCTAGGTGATGATTTTGAAGAAAATTAGTGACATTGAAATATTGTCGATATAGCCTCGAAACGATGACCCGGTCATGAACACCGATTCTGTGCCGTATCGGTGAAATTGAAATATGATTTTCATATTGCACCAGAACATTGCTGAAGGTCCTAGGTGATGATTTTGAAGAAAATTAGTGATGTTGAAATATTGTCGATATAGCCTCGAAACGATGACCCCAGTCATGAACACTGATTTTGTGCCATATCGGTGATATTGAAATATGATTTTCATATTGCATCAGAACATTGCTGAAGGGCCTAGGTGATGATTTTGAAGAAAATTAGTGATATTGAAATATTGTCGATATAGCCTCGAAACGATGACCCCGGTCATGAACCCCGATTCTGTGCCGTATCGGTGAAATTGAAATATGATTTTCATATTGCACCAGAACATTGCTGAAGGTCCTAGGTGATGATTTTGAAGAAAATTAGTGAGATTGAAATATTGTCGATATAGCCTCGTTGTGCCAAATCGGTGAAATTGAAATATGATTTTCATATTGCACCAGAACATTTCTGAAGGTCCTAGGTGATGATTTTGAAGAAAATTAGTGACGTTGAAATATTGTCGATATAGCCTCGAAACGATGACCCCCGTCATAACACCGATTCTGCACCATATCGTGGAATTGAAATATGATTTTCATATTGCACCAGAACATTGCTGAAGGTCCTAGGTGATGATTTTGAAGAAAATTAGTGATGTTGAAATATTGTCGATATAGCCTCGAAACGATGACCCCGGTCATGAACACCGATTCTGTGCCGTATCGGTGAAATTGAAATATGATTTTCATATTGCACCAGAACATTGCTGAAGGTCCTAGGTGATGATTTTGAAGAAAATTAGTGACATTGAAATATTGTCGATATAGCCTCGAAACGATGACCCGGTCATGAACAACGATTCTGCACCGTATCGGTGAAATTGAAATATGATTTTCATATTGCACCAGAACATTGCTAAAGGTCCTAGGTGATGATTTTGAAGAAAATTAGTGATATTGAAATATTGTCGATATAGCCTCGAAACGATGACCCGGTCATGAACACCGATTCTCTGACGTATCGGTGAAATTGAAATATGATTTTCATATTGCACCAGAACATTGCTGAAGGTCCTAGGTGATGATTTTGAAGAAAATTAGTGACATTGAAATATTGTCGATATAGCCTCGAAACGATGACCCGATCATAAACCCGATTCTGCACCATATCGGTGATATTGAAATATGTTTTGATATTGCACCAGAACATTGCTAAAGGTCCTAGTTGATGATTTTGAAGAAAATTAGTGACATTGAATTATTGTCGATATAGCCTCGAAACGATGACCATGACTAACCCACGATTCTGCACCAAATAGGTGATATTGAAATATGATTTTCATATTGCACCAGAACATTGCTAAAGGTCCTAGTTGATGATTTTGAAGAAAATTAGTGACATTGAATTATTGTCGATATAGCCTCGAAACGATGACCCGGTCATGATAAACGAACGATTCTGTGCCGTATCGGTGAAATTGAAATATGATTTTCATATTGCACCAGAACATTGCTGAAGGTCCTAGGTGATGATTTTGAAGAAAATTAGTGACATTGAAATATTGTCGATATAGCCTCGAAACGATGACCCCGGTCATGAACACGGATTCTGCGCCGTATCGGTGAAATTGAAATATGATTTTCATATTGCACCAGAACATTGCTGAAGGTCCTAGGTGATGATTTTGAAGAAAATTAGTGATATTGAAATATTGTCGATATAGCCTCGAAACGATGAACCCGGTCATAAACAACGATTCTGTGCCGTATCGGTGAAATTGAAATATGATTTTCATATTGCACCAGACCATTGCTGAAGGTCCTAGGTGATGATTTTGAATAAAATTAGTGACATTCAGATATTGTTGATATATCCTCGAAACGATGACCCCGGTCATACACACTGATTCTGTGCTGTATCGGCGAAATTGAAATATGATTTTGATATTGCACCAGAACATTGCTGAAGGGTCTATGCGATGATTTTGAAGAAAATTAGTGACATTGAAATATTGTCGATATAGCCTGGAAACGATGACCATGAAACCGATTCTGACCAAATCGGTGAAATTGAAATATGATTTTCATATTGCACCAAACATTGCAAGGTCCTAGGTGATGATTTTGAAGAAAGGTAGTGATGTTGAAATATTGTCGATATAGCCTCGAAACGATAACGCCGGTCATGAACAACGATTCTGCGCCCTATCGGTGAAATTGAAATATGATTTTCATATTGCACCAGAACATTGCTGAAGGTCCTAGGTGATGATTTTGAAGAAAATTAGTGATGTTGAAATATTGTCGATATAGCCTCGAAACGATGACCCCGGTCATGAACCCCGATTCTGTGCCGTATCGGTGAAATTGAAATATGATTTTCATATTGCACCAGAACATTGCTGAAGGTCCTAGGTGATGATTTTGAAGAAAATTAGTGACATTGAAATATTGTCGATACAGCCTCGAAACGATGAACCGGTAATGAACACCGATTCAGTGCCGTATCGGTGAAATTGAAATATGATTTCATATTGCACCAGAACATTGCTGAAGGTCCTAGGTGATGATTTTGAAGAAAATTAGTGATGTTGAAATATTGTCGATATAGCCTCGAAACGAGGACCCCGGTCATGAACACCGATTCAATGCCGTATCGGTGAAATTGAAATATGATTTTCATATTGCACCAGAACATTGCTGAAGGTCCTAGGTGATGATTTTGAAGAAAAGTAGTGACATTGAAATATTGTCGATATATCCTCGAAACGATGACCCCGGTCATGAACACCGATTCTGCACCAAATAGGTGAAATTGAAATATGATTTTCATATTGCACCAGAACATTGCTAAAGGTCCTAGTTGATGATTTTGAAGAAAATTAGTGACATTGAAATATTGTCGATATAGCCTCGAAACGATGACCCGGTCATGAACACCGATTCTGCACCAAATAGGGAAATTGAAATATGATTTTGATATTGCACCAGAACATTGCTAAAGGTCCTAGTTGATGATTTTGAAGAAAATTAGTGATGTTGAAATATTGTTGATACAGCCTCGAAACGATGACCCTGGTCATGAACACCGATTCTGTGCCGTATCGGTGAAATTGAAATATGCTGAAGGTCCTAGGTGATGATTTTGAAGAAAATTAGTGACATTGAAATATTGTCGATACAGCCTCGAAACGATGACCGCGGTCATGAACACCGATTCTGTGCTGCATCGGCGAAATTGAAATATGATTTTCATATTGCACCAGAACATTGCTGAAGGTCCTAGGTGATGATTTTGAAGAAAATTAGTGACATTGAAATATTGTCGATATAGCCTCGAAACGATGACCCCAGTCATGCACAAGGATTCTGTGCCATATCAGTGAAATTGAAATATGATTTTCATATTGCACCAGAACATTGCTGAAGGTCCTAGGTGATGATTTTGAAGAAAATTAGTGACATTGAAATATTGTCGATATAGCCTCGAAACGATGACCCCGGTCATGAACAACGATTCTTTACCAAATCGGTGAAATTGAAATATGATTTTGATATTGCACCAGAACATTGCTAATGGTCCTAGTTGATGATATTGAAGAAAATTAGTGACATTGAAATATTGTCGATATAGCCTCGAAACAATGACCCCGGTCATGAAAAACAATTCTGTGCCAAATCGGTGAAATTGAAATATGATTTTTATATTGCACCAGAACATTGCTAAAGGTCCTAGCTGTTGATTTTGAAGAAAATTAGTGACATTGAAATATTGTCGATATAGCCTCGAAATGATGACCCGTGTCATGAACAACGGTTCTGCACCATATCGGTGAAATTGAAATATGATTTTCATATTGCACCAGAACATTGCGAAAGGCCCTAGGTGATGGTTTT
Source organism: Branchipolynoe longqiensis (assembly GCA_030323885.1). NCBI lineage: Eukaryota > Metazoa > Annelida > Polychaeta > Phyllodocida > Polynoidae > Branchipolynoe > Branchipolynoe longqiensis. Next base: position 24,783,106 of record CM059191.1, read on the forward strand.
GAAGAAAATTAGTGACATTGAAATATTGTCGATATAGCCTCGAAACGATGACCACGGTCATGAACACCGATTCTATGCCATATCGGTGAAATTGAAATATGATTTTCATATTGCACCAGAACATTGCTGAAGGTCCTAGGTGATGATTTTGAAGAAAATTAGTGACATTGAAATATTGTCGATATATCCTCGAAACGATGACCCTGGTCATGAACACCGATTCTACGCCATATCGGTGAAATTGAAATATGATTTTCATATTGCACCAGAACATTGCTGAAGGTCCTAGGTGATGATTTTGAAGAAAATTAGTGATATTGAAATATTGTCGATATAGCCTCGAAACGATGATCCTGGTCATGAACAACGATTCTGCGCCCTATCGGTGAAATTGAAATATGATTTTAAAATTGCACCAGAACATTGCTGAAGGTCCTACGTGATGATTTTGAAGAAAATTAGTGATGTTGAAATATTGTCAATATAGCCTCGAAACGATGACCCCGGTCATGAACACCGATTCTGTGCCGTATCAGTGAAATTGAAATATGATTTTCATATTGCACCAGAACATTGCTGAAGGTCCTAGGTGATGATTTTGAAGAAAATTAGTGACATTGAAATATTGTTGATATAGCGTCGAATCGATGACCCCCGGTCATGAACAAGGATTCTGTGCCGTATCGGTGAAATTGAAATATGATTTTCATATTGCACCAGAACATTGCTGAAGGTCCTAGGTGATGATTTTGAAGAAAATTAGTGACATTGAAATATTGTCGATACAGCCTCGAAACGATGACCGCGGTCATGAACACCGATTCTGTGCCGATCGGTGAATTGAAATATGATTTTCATATTGCACCAGAACATTGCTGAAGGTCCTAGGTGATGATTTTGAAGAAAATTAGTGACATTGAAATATTGTCGATATAGCCTCGAAACGATGACCCCGGTCATGAACAAGGATTCTGTGCCGTATCAGTGAAATTGAAATATGATTTTCATATTGCACCAGAACATTACTGAAGGTCCTAGGTGATGATTTTGAAGAAAATTAGTGATATTGAAATATTGTCGATATAGCCTCGAAACGATGACCCCGGTCATGAACACCGATTCTGTGCCGTATCAGTGAAATTGAAATATGATTTTCATATTGCACCAGAACATTGCTGAAGGTCCTAGGTGATGATTTTGAAGAAAATTAGTGACATTGAAATATTGTCGATACAGCCTCGAAACGATGAACCCGGTAATGAACACCGATTCAGTGCCGTATCGGTGAAATTGAAATATGATTTTCATATTGCACCAGAACATTGCTGAAGGTCCTAGGTGATGATTTTGAAGAAAATTTGTGATGTTGAAATATTGTCGATATTGCCTCAAAACGATGACCCCGGTCATGAACACTGATTCTGTGCCGTATCGGTGAAATTGAAATATGATTTTCATATTGCACCAGAACATTGCTGAAGGTCCTAGGTGATGATTTTGAAGAAAATTAGTGACATTGAAATATTGTCGATATAGCCTCGAAACGATGACCCCGGTCATGAACAAGGATTCTGTGCCGTATCGGTGAAATTGAAATATGATTTTCATATTGCACCAGAACATTGCTGAAGGTCCTAGGTGATGATTTTGAAGAAAATTAGTGACATTGAAATATTGTCGATATAGCCTCGAAACGATGACCCCGGTCATGAACACCGATTCTGCACCGTATCGGTGAAATTGAAATATGATTTTCATATTGCACCAGAACATTGCTGAAGGTCCTAGGTGATGATTTTGAAGAAAATTAGTGATATTGAAATATTGTCGATATAGCCTCGAAACGATGACCCCGGTCATGAACACCGATTCTGTGCCGTATCGGTGAAATTGAAATATGATTTTCATATTGCACCAGAACATTGCTGAAGGTCCTAGGTGATGATTTTGAAGAAAATTAGTGACATTGAAATATTGTCGATATAGCCTCGAAACGATTAACCCGGGTCATGAACAACGTTTCTGTGCCGTATCGGTGAAATTGAAATATGATTTTCATATTGCACCAGAACATTGGTAAAGGTCCTACGTGATGATTTTGAAGAAAATTAGTGACATTGAAATATTGTCGATATAGCCTCGAAACGATGACCCGGACATGAACCACGATTCTGTGCCAAATAGGTGATATTGAAATATGATTTTGATATTGCACCAGAACATTGCTAAAGGTCCTAGTTGATGATTTTGAAGAAAATTAGTGACATTGAATTATTGTCGATATAGCCTCGAAACGATGACCATTACTAACACCGATTCGTGCCGAATAGGTGATATTGAAATATGATTTTGATATTGCACCAGAACATTGCTAAAGGTCCTAGTTGATGATTTTGAAGAAAATTAGTGACATTGAATTATTGTCGATATAGCCTCGAAACGATGACCATGACTAACCCACGATTCTGCACGAAATAGGTGATATTGAAATATGATTTTGATATTGCACCAGAACATTGCTAAAGGTCCTAGTTGATGATTTTGAAGAAAATTAGTGACATTGAATTATTGTCGATATAGCCTCGAAACGATGACCATGACTAACCCACGATTCTGCACCAAATAGGTGATATTGAAATATGATTTTGATATTGCACCAGAACATTGCTAAAGGTCCTAGTTGATGATTTTGAAGAAAATTAGTGACATTGAATTATTGTCGATATAGCCTCGAAACGATGACCATGACTAACCCACGATTCTGCACCAAATAGGTGATATTGAAATATGATTTTGATATTGCACCAGAACATTGCTAAAGGTCCTAGTTGATGATTTTGAAGAAAATTAGTGACATTGAATTATTGTCGATATAGCCTCGAAACGATGACCATGACTAACCCACGATTCTGCCGAATAGGTGATATTGAAATATGATTTTGATATTGCACCAGAACATTGCTAAAGGTCCTAGTTGATGATTTTGAAGAAAATTAGTGACATTGAATTATTGTCGATATATCCTCGAAACGATGACCATGACTAACCCACGATTCTGCGCCAAATAGGTGATATTGAAATATGATTTTGATATTGCACCAGAACATTGCTAAAGGTCCTAGTTGATGATTTTGAAGAAAATTAGTGACATTGAATTATTGTCGATATAGCCTCGAAACGATGACCCTGTCATGAACCCCGATTCTGCACCATATCGGTGAAATTGAAATATGATTTTCATATTGCACCAGAACATTGCTGAAGGTCCTAGTTGATGATTTTGAAGAAAATTTGTGACATTGAATTATTGTCGATATAGCCTCGAAACGATGACCCCGGTCATGAACACCGATTCTGTGCCATATCAGTGAAATTGAAATATGATTTTCATGTTGCACCAGAACATTGCTGAAAGTCCTAGGTGATGATTTTGAAGAAAATTAGTGATGTTGAAATATTGTTGATACAGCCTCGAAACGATGACCCTGGTCATGAACACCGATTCTGTGCCGTATCGGTGAAATTGAAATATGATATTCAGATTGCACCAGAACATTGCTGAATGTCCTAGGTGATGATTTTGAAGAAAATTAGTGACATTGAAATATTGTCGATACAGCCTCGAAACGATGACCGCGGTCATGAACACCGATTCTGTGCTGCATCGGCGAAATTGATATATGATTTTCATATTGCACTAGAACATTGCTGAAGGTCCTAGGTGATGATTTTGAAGAAAATTAGTGGTGTTGAAATATTGTAAATATAGCCTCAAAACGATGACCCCGATCATAAACACCGATTCTCTGCCATATCAGTGAAATTGACATATGATTTTCATATTGCACCAGAACATTGCTGAAGGTCCTAGGTGATGATTTTGAAGAAAATTAGTGACATTGAAATATTGTTGATATAGCGTCGAAACGATGACCCCGGTCATGAACAAGGATTCTGTGCCCTATCGGTGAAATTGAAATATGATTTTCATATTGCACCAGAACATTGCTGAAGTTCCTAGGTGATGATTTTGAAGAAAATTTGTGATGTTGAAATATTGTCGATATAGCCTCGAAACGATGACCCCTGTCATGAACACCGATTCTGTGCCGCATCGGTGAAATTGATATATGATTTTCATATTGCACGAGAACATTGCTGAAGGTCCTAGGTGATGATTTTGAAGAAAATTAGTGATTTTTGAAATATTGTCGATATAGCATCGAAACGATGACCACGGTCATGAACACCGATTCTGTGCCGTACCAGTGAAATTGAAATATGATTTTCATATTGCACCAGAACATTGCTGAAGGTCCTAGGTGATGATTTTGAAGAAACGTAGTGACATTGAAATATTGTCGATATATCCTCGAAACGATGACCCCGGTCATGAACACCGATTCTATGCCATATCGGTGAAATTGAAATATGATTTTCATATTGCACCAGAACATTGCTGAAGGTCCTAGGTGATGATTTTGAAGAAAGTTAGTGATGTTGAAATATTGTCGATATAGCCCCGAAACGATGACTCCGGTCATGAACACCGATTCTGCACCCTATCGGTGAAATTGAAATATGATTTTCATATTGCACGAGAACATTGCTGAAGGTCCTAGGTGATGATTTTAAAGAAAATTAGTGATGTTGAAATATTGTCGATATAGCCTCGAAACGATGACCCCGTTCATGAACGCTGATTCTGTGCCATATCGGTGAAATTGAAATATGATTTTCATATTGCACCAGAACATTGCTGAAGGTCCTAGGTGATGATTTTGAAGAAAATTAGTGATGTTGAAATATTGTCGATATAGCCTCGAAACGATGACCCCGGTCATGAACACCGATTCTGTGCCGTATCACGGTGAAATTGAAATATGATTTTCATATTGCACCAGAACATTGCTGAAGGTCCTAGGTGATGATTTTGAAGAAAATTAGTGATGTTGAAATATTGTCGATATAGCCTCGAAACGATGACCCCGGTCATGAACACCGATTCTGTGCCGTATCAGTGAAATTGAAATATGATTTTCATATTGCACCAGAACATTGCTGAAGGTCCTAGGTGATGATTTTGAAGAAAATTAGTGACATTGAAATATTGTCGATACAGCCTCGAAACGATGACCGCGGTCATGAACACCGATTCTGTGCCGTATCGGTGAAATTGAAATATGATTTTCATATTGCACCAGAACATTGCTGAAGGTCCTAGGTGATGATTTTGAAGAAAATTAGTGACATTGAAATATTGTCGATATAGCCTCGAAACGATGACCCCGGTCATGAACACCGATTCTGTGCCTTATCGGTGAAATTGAAATATGATTTTCATATTGCACCAGAACATTGCTGAAGGTCCTAGGTGATGATTTTGAAGAAAATTAGTGATGTTGAAATATTGTCGATATAGCCTCGAAACGATGACCCCGGTCATGAACACCGATTCTGTGCCGTATCGGTGAAATTGAAATATGATTTTCATATTGCACCAGAACATTGCTGAAGGTCCTAGGTGATGATTTTGAAGAAAATTAGTGATGTTGAAATATTGTCGATATAGCCTCGAAACGATGACCCCGGTCATGAACACCGATTCTGCGCCGTATCGGTGAAATTGAAATATGATTTTCATATTGCACCAGAACATTGCTGAAGGTCCTAGGTGATGATTTTGAAGAAAATTAGTGATGTTGAAATATTGTCGATATAGCCTCGAAACGATGACCCCGGTCATGAACACCGATTCTACGCCGTATCGGTGAAATTGAAATATGATTTTCATATTGCACCAGAACATTGCTGAAGGTCCTAGGTGATGATTTTGAAGAAAATTAGTGACATTGAAATATTGTCGATATAGCCTCGAAACGATGACCCCGGTCATGAACACCGATTCTGTGCCATATCGGTGAAATTGAAATATGATTTTCATATTGCACCAGAACATTGCTGAAGGTCCTAGGTGATGATTTTGAAGAAAATTAGTGATGTTGAAATATTGTCGATATAGCCTCGAAACGATGACTCTGGTCATGAACACCGATTCTGCGCCCTATCGGTGAAATTGAAATATGGTTTTCATATTGCACCAGAACATTGCTGAAGGTCTTAGGTGATGATTTTGAAGAAAATTAGTGATGTTGAAATATTGTCGATATAGCCTCAAAACGATGACCCCGGTCATGAATTCTAATTCTGCGCCGTATCGGTGAAATTGAAATATGATTTTCATATTGCACCAGAACATTGCTGAAGGTCCTAGGTGATGATTTTGAAGAAAATTAGTGACATTCAAATATTGTTGATATAGCCTCGAAACGATGACCCGGGTCATGAACAATGTTTCTGTGACGTATCGGTGAAATTGAAATATGATTTTCATATTGCACCAGAACATTGCTGAAGGTCCTAGGTGATGATTTTGAAGAAAATTAGTGAGGTTGAAATATTGTCGATATAGCCTCGATACTATAATAGATACTATGTGAATATATAATAGCAAAGGTACTAATAGATGAATGTGTGCATACAATTTTATATATGAATAATATACACACAGAGAAAATAAAGATACCCCCAATAGCCGATGTGTACTTTTTGTGTTGGGGGTCATTAAACAAACAAACAAAATAAACATAAACAAACAGAAAATAAATCAATTCTCTGGTACTGCGAAAAAATGTTATGCGGAAACCCTTCTTTACCAGCCAAAAAGGATAATGGGGGAGGAAATGAACTTGTAAACTGGAACACAGAAGCAAATGTTAATTCAATTAAATGTAATTGTTTCGGTTATTTGGGTAGCATAAGAAATAGACAAAGGTGGGGGGGTTTTCAAAGGAGGTTACTGTCGGGATTGATACTAGACTAAGTCACATGATTCATTTGTGAAATGCTCTTATATCACTGTAGTATTGGTTCATTTATTTTGATTTTATTGATGATACTCGTAGTGGTCATGATAATGGCTGTAGTACTGGTTATAATAGTGCCAATAGTTATAGTAATATTGAATGTTTCTAATCGTAGTAGTACTAACCCAAAGTGAAAACCTTCCAAATAATAGCAGAAATATTGCAAATAGGACATGTTGGCCGAGGCTAACATGGGTAATTTACTCACGAGGCTATGTCTATTTCTGTTTTCCTCGGGACTGCCCACTCTGCTACCCTTCACTTTCTCGCTGCACACCCTGCAGTGCACTTCGCCTTCCCCACCCACCCACCCTCTAACTTAGGGGGGTGAGCGCTGATTCATCTTCCTTCGCCACTCCAGGTGCTCACTAATGAACTCTGAGCTCCTGCCTCGCTCCTGCTCCTGGTAGCAGTTGTTGGACAATTGGGTCCCTGTCACCCACTCGCCATGAACTGCTCAGCCCCCGTGGTGATGATTACTTTAAAATAAATTCTTCAAAAATCGCTTTTCTTCCATCTGTTTCTGTCAGCCAAGTGGAGTGAATTATAGCTGAATGCATGTTCATGTTGTGCATATGCCAGAGTTGAAAACAAACAAAAAGCAAAAAAAACTATTTCACTTTTTTATTTTGATTTTATATAAATTGAGCAAACACCCAGAACATAGTTTTAACGTGCATAACAAATTCAAACAAGACTTTATCGATTACAGTTAAGCAAACACGATTATATTTTACAAGTAAAATGTTTTCGAAATGTTCACTTTAGCACAAAATCATATGAACATACTTTTGACCATTTTGTGTGGATAGACGGAGCATTGCTAACATACTTAATACAGAAAGGCAACAATAACTATATGACTTGATACAAAAAAGAATTAATTATCAGACACCATCGTAACGTGTGAACCAAATATGTGATGTCCAGTTTCAGAGAACGACCCAAATCTATGACCTCACCAAAAGCCTCCTGTGGATCGTAGAGTAGATTAATCGATGCTCAGGCTATCAGGGTAGAACGTGAGCCGACAAATAATCAAAGATAATTTCGCTCTTGTCTTCCCTGCTCCCCCTGAATTACATTGCTGCTAAGAGTTGGCCACAGAATTCTATCGACAGTATCGACACCTGTGCACTCTAAGCATTGCATTGTTTACGCTCAGTGACCGCGAGCTGTCAATAGTATGTGGCTGGCAGTGCTAAAGTGGGGGGTTTTCCCTTACGGGGTTAAATTTGTCAGGTCATGATCAAGGGGTAATTTCCATTATAATATTTGATGAAATAATAATTAGTTCTATTTACAGTAGTGCATTTGGCCAACGATAGCTTCTTTTTTCGAAACTAAATGCCTGATTCTAAATATTTAACTTAGCTATTGATACACTTATTAAGCATATGTTGCTGCTTAGAGAAAGACTTGACGGGGTGGCTGAATCAGATAAGAGCACTGACTGGCTTTGTGTCAGAATAATTTGACTGAGAGGGATATTGGGTCATGGTGCTTGGGGTCCTGTCTCCCAGTGGACAGCACTATAAAGTCACTATGAGTACACACTCATACGTGAGTACCTACTTAATATGACATTATATGTTGGTAGGATGTAAAGCACACACCCCAACAAACAAACCTGCATAGAAGGAAATATTAAATCAATGTGATAAAACCTATTACTACTTATTAGTTTAGCATTTCAACTATTTTCAGGCAAATGTAAGATATATTATAGCAAGCAACCTAATATATGTAGCTTTAAAAGTTATGGCAGAAACTGAAAATGATCGGACCATGCAACTTTAATCAATTTACTTTTCAGATGCTAAATAATAAATGGTTGATTGGTGGTGCAAAACAACCACACCAATCAATCAAACTCCTCCAAAAGCTATACGCACTACAGATTCTGTATTATCAGCGGTGATACATAACCAGGAAAATATGCCTACTATATATATAGCGTGTTCACTCAAAATCAAATACCCCAGCCCACACATACACACATACACACAAAGTATGCTTACTATATAGCGCCTTCACTCAAATACCCCCCCCCCCCCCAATAGAATCATATTGCAAGAGTGTCGCACTGTTTGCAGTCGTGTTATCTTGTTAAAAGAGTCAGGTATCACATGGCCATGTCTGATGAGCACATTAATGCTAATCCCACCAGTGCCCACTGCTGCAGCTCCTCGTTGTTTGAGCCTGTTACGGGCGGTGAGCTCCGAGCACTCCTCCTAATGACAAGATGCTCTCAGAGCAGCTCCAAGCCGCCATTTGCCACCTAGTTCAGCGAAAGAACATTGTCAAATCCCCTTTAAGATATCTCGAATTTAAATTCGACGAATTCGCTCGTAAATCATAAATATCCTGTCGTGGGAGGGATGAGAAAGTGACTTGATTCGCTTCAGATTTGGAAAAGAGGACCTGAATTATGGTTCGATGGATGATCATCACAGAGGGTGAGTTTCATTTATTTTGTCTCACTTTTACCAGGCCTGGGGCTTGGGATGGAGTTCGGGGTGGGAAGAAACTGTATCGATGGCAGTAGGACATATAGGGTGAGCATATGGTGAGGTATAGTTCCCTTAATATAAAGGGTTGAATTGAATTCAATATGAAGATAAAATATGCCTCCTCTCAAGATCGCCTAAGAAAGGACTGATGCTGCATAGGGCACGGCGTATTTACACACCCGGAAGTGGAGTGGTTTCCTTCCCAGCCCTACCCTTCACTATAGGTTCTATACTTTGATCCCATAACCTATTAGCCGATAAACAAACTTGGTCCAATTCTTGCCCTGCATTTGTTTCTAATGTGGATTGCGTGAAAAATTATATTAGCAGATATTGTACATGATATATAATCAAATATGGAGAGCTTTCATCCCTGAAAGTAATTCAAAATATAAAACTAAAAAGTACAAAAGTACAAGAAAGTACTTTGGTCATCATCATCATCATGCTGTCGGTCGTGATGCGACAAAGACTGTTTTCATTACTTGACTGTTGCTCTCCATTGCTCTGCTGTGAGAGTGATGTCCATGAGTCGGTCTTAATGTCTCTCAGCTTCAGGTTTCTCTTGATGGTATCCTTGAACCGGAGATGAGGGCGCCCGCTCTTTCTGTAACCAGAAGACAGTTAAGAGTAGAGGATCTGCTTTGGTAGCCTGTCTGATGACATCCTCATGAGGTGTCCAGTCCACTGGAGATTCTTTTTGATCAGAAGATCTTCCATAGAGGGCAGCTCTGTCCGTTTGAGTATTTCCTTATTTGTCACTTTGCCCTTCCAGGTTAGCCTCATGATCGAACACAGATGGTACATCATGAAGGCATGCAGCTTTTTCACCTGAAGTACTTCGGTACAAGTAAAAGTAATCCTTACAAGAGTGTATTTCACTCACTACAAGTCGATTTCAAAATGATCTACTTCAGTACTGCATCAAAATAAGTGTATATTGTTACATGGCATTACTGGGAATTGTATGATATGCATTAAACTATTTATAATTCAGCTAGGTTGTTGAGAACAGTTTTTACGGTGAAACCAAAGTCTTCAGATTTGCACCCAGATATGCAGATGTAGGGAATTATCAATAGGGTGGCGAGAACTGCAAAAAACTGACATCTACTTTGAATAACAAAGTAGCCATGATGCCAATTCAAATACGGTCCTTTTCTCTCAGAACAAGAAGGCGCTCATAAAACTAATGTATTATAAAGAGGAAGGGACAATAGAGAGGGATATTTAGAACTATTACAACAATTGGAAGCAGTGGATTATAGCGTGTATGCAGAGGTGGGCTTCCACCATGCTCCAGCAGGGGGCGTGCGAGAGAAGCGGGTTATCGCTATCAGAAAGCTTCATAAGGTTAGCTTATATGCTATATAAGTACCCACCCTCACCCACACCCACACTCCACTGAAGCACATGTACACCCGTATGCATTTACAATTGAACAGTACCACCCTGTTATTTAGACTGATTGTGAGTGGACTACACAGAATGGATTCCACTAATGATCATAATTGCTGTTTATTTAATTTACTTATGCAAAGCTGCATATGAAACGGGGAATGGAAGAGGGGGAAATGGAAGAGGGGGAATGGAAAAGGGGGAATGGAAGAGCTGAGAATAGAAGAGGGGGAATGGAAAGAGAGGAATGCAAGAGGGGAATGGAAGAGGAAGGAATGGATAGGGGGAATGGAAGAGGGGGAAATAGAAGAGGGGAATGTAACAGGGGGGAATGTAACAGGGGGGAATGGAAGAGGGGGAATGGAAGAAGGGGAATGGAAGAAGGGGGAATGGAAGAGGGGGAAATGAATGGGAGGAATGGAAGAGGGGGTATGGAAGAGGGGGGAATAGGCAGAATGGAAGAGGGAGGAATGGAGGGAATGGAAGAGGTGGAATGGATGAAGGGGGAATGGATGAGGGGGGAACAGAAGACGGGGAACGGAAGATGGGGAACGGAAGACGGGGAACGGAAGATGGGGAAGAGTAGATGGGGAACGGAAGATGGGGAATGGAAGACGGGGAACGGGAAACGGAAGATGGGGAATGGAAGACGGGCAGCGGAAGACATGCAGCGGAAGATGGAATGGAACAGAAGAGGAGGGACGGAAGACGGGGAATGGTTTGTTTGTTTGTTTGTTGTTGTTTTACATCCTAGCAACATCCAAGTTCATGTCAGGACGGGAGGGAGAATGGAAAATGGGGCATGGAAGAGGGGGAATTGAATGAGGGGGGATAGAAGGGGAATGAAAGAAGGGGGGAATAGAAGAGGGGGAATGGAAGAGGGGGAATAGAAGAGGAGGGGAATGGAAGGGAGGGAAATGAAGAGGGGGAATGGATGAGGGGGAATGGAAAAGGGGGAATGGAAGAAGGGGGAATGGAAAGAGCGGGGAATGGACAGGGGAATGGAAGAGTGGAATGGAAGAGGGGGAATGGAAGAGGAGGAAATGAAGAAAGGGAATGCAAGAGGAGGAATGCAAAGAGGAAGGAATGGATGAGGGGAATGGAAAGGGGAATGGAAGAGGGGAAATGGAAGAGGGGAATGAAAGAGGGGGGAATGGAAGAGAGGGAATGGAAGAGGGGGAAAGGAATGGGAGGAATGGAAGAGTAGCTATGGAGAGGGGGGAATAGGCAGAATGGAAGCGGGGAGAATGGAAGAGCGGGAATGGATGAGGGGGAATGGAAGACAGGGAACAGACGACGGGGAATGGAAGGTGGGGAACGGAAGATGGGGAATGGAAGACGGGGAACAGAAGACGGGGAATGGAAGATGGGGAGCGGAAGACGGGGAGTGGAAGACGGGGAGCGGAAGACGGAATGGAACAGAAGAGGAGGGACGGAAGAGGGGGAATGGTTTGTTTTTGTTTTACGTCCTAGCAACATCCAAGGTCATATCAGGACGGGAGGGCGAATGGAAAAGGGGCACGGAAGAGGGGGGATGGAAAGGGAGACTGGAAGGGGGAATGGAAGGGGGAATGGAAGAGAGGAAGAGGGGAATAGAAGAGGGGGAATGGATGAGGGGGGAATGGAAGAGGGGGAATGAAGGAGGAATGATAGTGGAAAGGGAGAAGTGAAGAGGGGAATATAAGGGGCAAATGAAGAGGGGGAATGGAAGAGGGGGGAATGGAAAATGGGAAATGTAAGAGGGAAAATGGAGGGGGAAATGGAAGAGGGGGAATGGAAGAGGGGAAATGAAAGAGGGGGTAATGGGGGGAATGGAAGAGGGAGGAATGGGGGGAATGGAATAGGGGGAATGGGAGATGGAAGAGGGGAATGGTAGGGGAATGGGGGGAATGGAAGAGGGGGAAATGGGGGGAATGGAAGAGGGGGGAATGGGGGGAATGGAAGAGGGGGAAATGGGGGGAATGGAAAAGGGGTAAGAGAATGGAAGGCTTGGATACAACCGGATGGCTGGTATCACACATATACAGTACAAGATACGACTGACTGCTCACATATACCGTTTCTCGAACGGCCCGATTCATTTTTCGAATCTTATAAAGCCCAGTACACACCTTCCGTATAAAACCTAAAACTGCCCGTTTCACGACTAAGTTTGAGTTTTCGTCGGTTTCAGTCTTTAGGTGTGTGACCCCCTGACACACCTGAGACTTGCGATTGGTGACTTAAAACTCAGTTTTAGGGCTTACGACTGCAATCGCATGAGATTCAAGAATATTTAGTTTGTTTATATTTATATATTATATATAATTAATGTTTTGTGAAAGAATATATCGCTTTATTGACACATCCAGTGCAGTATAGCACCACTATCTATACCATGTCCAATTGCCATGGCACAGACCCTGTCAGGGAATTCAGGTACTCAACCAAATTGTCTCATTGGGTTTTGGCACATTGTGTTGAGTTGGTACCTGAGGGAATTGTTGTCTGGCTCAATACTCTGTCTGTTCTCCAGCTACCGGGGGTTACTGTGTGAGTTGTGGGGTCCTCTGAGTCAAGTTGGGATGTGTGGCCAACTTTCTCACGCATGAAGTTGTGAAGCGCACAACTTACCATGACCAATTTCTCCATCTTTTCTGGTGCCAGAGCGATGTTCGTTAGAAATACTCTGAATTTGTTAGCGAGAATGCCAAAGGCATTCTCCACCACACGCCGGGCCCGCGACAATCTGTAGTTGAAAATGCGGTAATCGAGTCGCATATCCCTCTGACTGAAGGGTTTCATGATATATTCCTTCAGAGGAAAGGCATTGTCAGCGACAATGAAATGGGCAAGGGGACGCTCATCTCCTGGGACAGGTTTCGGGGGTGGGAAAGAGTCAGCATGGTTCTCCAGGGCTTGCTGGAAGGTGCATCCAGCAAACACTCCTCCGTCAGTCATTCACACAGCCATTGCAGCCCACATCAACATACCGTAAGCGATAGTCTGCATCGACTAGTGCCATGAGGACGATGCTGAAGCTATGCTTGTAGTTGAAGAATGTGGACCTGGAGTTAATAGCAAGCCAAGTCAAGTCTTAGTTTTCAGTTTGTATTTCTTTCTTCCACGTCACAAAAGTAATACCCAGCTTCAGAGAATGACCCATACGTCACAATATATTAGACCCCTCAACATCAAACGGTAGGCTCGATCTGCCATACATTAAACAGAAACCTGTGGCCAGGAAGCGGAGGGTGATGGCAAACCACTCAGCAGGCGAGATCGACGATCTGTAGCGAGTGTTTTGCCGAGCTATGTGGTCTTTGATCCGGCTGAGCAATTCGTCAAAAAGCTCCGACGGCATCCTGCTGTAGTTGGTGAAGACTTGGGGCTCATCCTCACGCAAGTCTGCCAGCATGGCATTGAAAAGCCCAAGTTTGTCACGTTGAACCCACACATGCCGAGCTCTCCTCCGACGTCGCAGGTGATGTATGACAAGCACATCAAGGCTGAGAGCAATGACACCAGGGCCGCGTTCAGGGTCTGTCTCGGAGGCGCCTCGGCGACGTCTCGGCGATGCTTTTTGGCTTATTTCCGTTCAGAGTGCGTCTCAGCGACGTCTCGGCGATGCCTCTCTTTCCAGAGTGGAGGTGAAAAGTGCCTCGAAAATGGCTGCCGCATGCAGTGGTTTCATCCAATCAGAGCGCAGCATTTCGATTGCAAATGGACGCCGCCTATGGGGGCGGCCATTTTCGAGGCGACCAACTGCTGTTGTCGTTCAGACTAGCCTGACGTCACGGGTGCCTCCGAGGAGCCTCCGAGACGGACCCTGAACGCGGCCCCAGTTGCATGGAGAGCAGTCGCGAAAGGGACGGTATATGTGAGTGCCCCAGTCTTTAGCAGTCGGTATATGTGTGTTGTCCCTGTTTTCAGTTTTAGTCGGGACATGGGACGGGTCGGGTTGTGACGGGTCGTGTTGGGCAGCCAGTTTTAGTGCATGAATCGTATTCAGGAGGTGTGTACCAGGCTTAAGATTCCAGTCTTAAGCCCTAAAACTGAGTTTTAAGTCGCAAATCGGAAGACTCAGGTGTGTTGTCACACACCTAAAGACTGAAACCGACGAACACTCAAACTTATTCGCGAAACGGGCAGCTTTAGGTTTTATACGGGAGGTCTGTACCAGCCTTTAGAAAATATAGCTACATACAAGTACATCATTTTACTCGGGATAGATATGTGAAATAATAAAACATGACAAGATGAGAAAATCTGGCCTCAAAATTTAATCGTGGGCTTTTTAGTCAGCAATATAAACGCAGATACAAGCTACAGTTGCGATTCTAGACATCTAGATCTCGATTTAGTGATAAATCTAGGTCTCTCTGGAGAAAACCATATCGACAAAAATGTCAGTAAAATGTTATTTGTTTTGTTTAAACCCTGTACTCAATGACAACTAAGCCATCTCCATAATTATGTTTGTTCTTCTCTTGGAGCCAACATAAACAATATAAACATCAAACCGTGATGTTGGCCTTCTTGATTATTACTAAGAAAACCACAGCTATATATATATATATTCGAATATGGTACTATGGTACTATGCGTACAAAATATAAAATCTAGAGCAAAACATATTACATGCTGATTTGAATTCAAACCAAGATCATTGAAGATCGCGGCTTAATCAAAAACACTCCCAAAACAAACAAACAAACAAACAAAAACGCACGTGTCCAAATAGGCCTACGATGATGTGACAGTGTCGTGTTGTGGAATAGATGATGATACTAATGCACGAGTAGTAGCATAGCCTGGTTACATTAGTATGTCTAATGACAATTTTACTTTTATTTCAGTAGAATATTTAGACAGCTCATGATTCTCTACAACCAAGCGATCAATAAGCCATCGACATGCGCTCCTTTGCCTGCTGCCAACAAACCAAGTTATCCACCGTACAAATTATTTGCCCAGCAAATTCGGAAAGGTGTGTCAGTCTGGTAGTATTGCTATAGACCGGGGGCCCTATGGTACTGGGACAGCTCACTCCCTATCTCTCCCATGTGATGTAAATTTTGCGGTGCCACCTTGTGGTGGGTTTGATCGACCCAGCTGCTGGTTGGTGTTTCACATGTAAACACATACGGTTATATCATGCATGAGGCGGGTAAGCGTGAATACACATCAATATCGGATTGC
Organism: Branchipolynoe longqiensis; assembly: GCA_030323885.1. Classification (NCBI taxonomy): domain Eukaryota; kingdom Metazoa; phylum Annelida; class Polychaeta; order Phyllodocida; family Polynoidae; genus Branchipolynoe; species Branchipolynoe longqiensis. The sequence continues at coordinate 24,799,124 of CM059191.1, forward strand.
TATGAACAGGCACGTCATCCTCGTCGCCATCGTCACACAGCTTTCACATTCATATATACATTTGTGCATATATTGTGGCATCTGTTTAGCCGGGGGAACAGCCAGCACACCAAGTGGTGGGTTTGATCATTTTGGTTACACGGTACAGGCTGGGTGAGCTGTCTTGGTATTATAGGGTCTTTGTACAAACATAGACACTAATAAAGTCTGTACTAGACTACTAAATGACTGAAACATACAATCCTCCAAGCATTGTTTATCCCATCATTACTAACAACCTACTTACTCAAACTACTTCATGTAGTCAAAAAACACACCTGAGGTATTGACCTCTTAGGCATAACCATATAAGCTAGCCACACTCTATCTAACAGAATAAACAAACCATTCTACTAGCACTCACTCCATCTCAAAATGTTAACTCCAACAACATGATAGTTTTGCAATTCACAACATAGTAGGCATACAAACCTATGAAGGAAAACTATGCACCTAACCACTCCGTAATGTAAAGGTCTAATCAATACACATGTATGTATCAAGTGTGTAGGAATACAACATATAACTGCTATTTTTGTATGTGAATTGTCAAACTATACCATATGTAAGTCTTTGAATGTTTGATATTGTTATTTCAGCTGATTTGGGCTAGCTGCATATATTGTAAATAACTGTATTGTCACATGGCTGGAAGACCAGTGCCACGGCGCTGACAAAAGACTTTATTCAATGAATAAACTATATTTACAAAAAAAAAGAAAAAAATGTCGTAGGCCTTACTTGTGTAGGGTATTGCACTACAATATACTATAATAATAATAATAATAAAATATATATTTCCACATGATCAATGACATCAGTAAAGGTCCACTTTGCAATATAGGCGCTGAATTAAAACCACTCAAATCTGTTGGCTGCCTTAAATTATTGACAGTGATTTCATGGAACTTAAGGCCCTGTCACATTATGACGCATCTCGCAAGCGCACGGCATACGCATAAAATCACTTTTTTACGTCGAGAAGAGTCAAACTTTTTGGCATGGGGGGAAAAGTTGGACGTATACATACCGTATATATAGCGTATGGCCAATGTATGATGAATGTATGACTAACGTACCTTCTGGTGAAAAATGCTCGAATTATGCTCACGGTACATTCACAGAACGCTGGTGAACGGTATATACATTATCCGATCATCAGAACCACGCCTCATATGTTATATACGTCAAGACACGGTGGAGAAACACTAAACGTATGTTAGACATACTTTAGGCGTACGTTAGGCTATGTTATCCATATGTTGTCAGCATGCGGACTGTACGTTCCCACTGCCCTTAACATAGGTCAATGTAGTGCAACATAGTGAACAACGTTTGTCTACCGTACATCTAACATACATCGACATACGCCTAACGCATACATAACATACGGCGGACTTAAAATCCACATGTTGTCAAACATTGTTGTATGTCGAAAGTTTGTGCATGCACAAAACTTTGCCGACCCCCCGAGGTGCGACGCCGTATCTCGACGAACATCGACGTACATTGATTTATACCATTCGAAAATAGAAATATTAATATCGCCCCCGTTACGGCGGCAGCGTTAATATTGCTTCGAATTTAGGGTTAATTTCATCAACTTTCACTTATTGCGTATCTAATTCTGTTAAATATGACAGCATTTAATATATTTAAGCCTAATATATGGGTACAGACGCAGAGGGATTTGCTAAATCTATAAATAAATTCAAGTTTAGCTATAATGAAAGTGTTACGGGCTCCTGCATACGACTTGACACAGTTCCCGACGTCGGTGATAGCTAAACGGTAACAGGCTCTAACACCAAACCCCGCTAACACTGACTCCTGCATATGGCCCCAGTGTATAGATGTGTTATGTAGTTGCTGGTGGTGTTTGATTGATAGGTAAATAGACATTGTGGTGCTAGTAAGATAGTGTGTAAGGGGCCCTCAGAGCCCTACCCACTACCCCCTCCCCCTCTGTTAGGGTGTGGCCAGTTTATATGGTGTTGCAATATTTCACATATTGACAGTGTACCGTTGGTAATACTATATAGTTAGACTACAAAGTAGTTAAAATGATTTCTAAATTTGATGGTTAGTTCAATTTGACATTATCCGAGACGATGGGTAGTGGATATAGTACTAGTTACTAGAGAAAAGTGTCAATTTAAAAGCATAGAACAACATTTACTACGACTAGTTTGGTGAGTTGTGTAGGTAGTGTTTTTCTGCTATTTTATTTTTATTGTTTATCTATTTTCGAGGTTAGAATTGGTTTAAATTGGCTTGTCGACGACTTTTCCGACAGAATGCTGCTATTCTTAGAAGGTACATTAGTGTTTGGTAATGGTATTGCTGTAAATTGCCGTTATTGAAGCCTCGTGTAGCCGGGAGAATATATTTTTTATCGGGACTACTTTCGGTATTTCATTTAACCTTGGGATGAACGGAGAAGCGTAGAAATACACTACGAGAGTTTTTTTTCTCACATTTCTACTGATTTACAGGCAATAGCTATACCTGAATTCAACCAGCTTTTCGGCAGACGTATTTGACATGTTTCAGTTTCTGTGAGCGTTAGCGAATAGTTAGTTATAGTGTTTGCTGCTTACGCCAGATGGCGCATGGGTGTATTGAATTGAGGTTCGCCTGGCTTCCACCAGATGGAGTGTGGTGCGGGTCATTGGGCCCTCGGTGAACCAGTCGGATAACATTGGACTGGTTGATCGTTGAAAAAACATATGATTGAATCGACTGGTTGCCGTCTACTATATGAAGAGAGACATCTATTGATTGACTACCTTCACCTTCTCACGAGGCTCAATCTATTGTAGCTTTCATTGATCTGAATATATATGTAGCTTTTCAATATGCCTATACACAACAAGTGAGGGCGGAGGGAGGGGGGGGGGGGGGGGGTGGGGGGTGAGGGGGGTAAATAAGTGTTATTCTTCAGAATAATGCATTTGTCAGCACAGAGACACAGGATCGAAGTTGACACTGACATTGAATTTCTGTCATCTTCATATCAGATAACTATATTAGTTTGATAATTATTATTTACTTTACTTTACCTTGAAGCGATTTTTATTTTAATGTTTTAATGTTGTGCATACTGAAAATGCTAGGCATAGCCTCTGTTTACCCATTTTTAAACATAGCAACACCAAAGTCTAAATATACAGGAAATATATTTTTTAGTCTAATTTCATTGCATCATTTACTTACAATCATTATTCAGAAACACATATAGGGGGGAAACGTTTTGTTTTTACTAATATTATCTGCGCTAAGTAGTGATAGTAATAATAATAATAAACAACAATAAGGACAAGAGTCATATATGTAAATGGAATGAGTAAATAGACTCTGGCTGGCCTCTAAGACCCCAATCTTTATTAAATAAAAATTCAGATAGAAGTGACCAACCAGTGTTAGGCCTTGCTTACCTGCCCCAACTAGCAACAGGGCTCCAAGCTGCTCTAGCTGTACCATAGAACCTTCCAGAATCAGCACACAATAGATTCACCTTCACCACTTATATAATATTTGCATAAAGGTAAACATTTATACATACACATTATCTGCACCTAGTAGTCATATATGTAAATGGAATGAGTAAATAGACTCTGGCTGGCCTCTAAGACCCCAAGAACCCCAAGCAAGAGGTCGTCAAGCAAGATGCAGTGCCACCCTCATGTCCCGAGCTAGACGCTCCTCCACCGACAGTGCCAGATACTGGAACACCGCATCCGACTTCCAATCCCCCCTTTCCATAATGTCCTGGATCGACACGCCACACATGCGTAAAAACATGCCCCCCCCCCCCCGATAAAGGCTATGCGTTGAAAATTCAGACGCATCCAAACCTGTCACCGAAGCATTCTTAATTACCACCTGATAATATTTGTTCGATAAAGGGACACTGTGACCCATCCATGGCATCCGGAATGCAACTGCGTCTACATGTGCCGGACACTGCTGCACATGAACCTCATAGCAATGGACCTCACATAATTCTTTATTTTTAACCCTAGCGATAGGAATCAGATGCATCCGCTGCCTAAACTGATTAGTCTTTTATTTCTTGAGGAGATCGAAAAGGTTCAGAGGAGATCGAAAAGGTTCAGAGACGTGCAACGAAATTAGTTGCAGTTATAAAGGACTTACCCTATGAACATATGCCAGGATCTATCAACTGATGCTATTAAATCGTACACACGTCTGGAGAAAGTCCTCCCACCGTGGACAACCTTACAGCAGTGAGCTAATATTTCCCCTAGTATTTCTAATTCCCTCTTTGTAGCTTTCTTTCTCGGCAGGAATTTGCTTAACTGATTGGGCAATCGTAATTCCATCTCTACCACGTCCACTTCTATTCCTAAAAACCTAGTCACTTGGGATGGAGGGGTTAGTTTTTTAAACTAACATAGAAACCAAGCCGTCTCAATATAGTGATGTCTCAACTGAGCAGATTCACAGCTAAACCTATTACCTGAAAAAAACACAAAAATCATCTAGGTGATTTACACAACTATCAAACTCTTCACGCACAAGACAGCAAACAATAAAACCGCTTATCTTCGAGAACACGTACGGGCTACTGCTTAAACCCATGCATAACAGGTTGTCCCGCAGATACCCCAAGCCTGACCCAAAGTCGCACGCTAGCCCTTGACATTCCCTACACTTCGGGTGTATATTCACTGCTCGATAGGCCTTTGATATGTTGATAGTCGACAGAAAACCACCTTGTGGTAAAGACACCGTAATACATTCCACCGTATTATATCCAAACTTGGCTGTACATTGATCAGTGTATTGATTCACACATATACCCCGAGGTAAACATTTATACATACACGTAAAAAGGTAAAGGACCAAAAAGGAATTGAACCGCCAACTGCACATTACAAGTTCCACACCTTAAGCACTAGACTACACAACCCACATATAATTTGTTGTATTAGTCCAGGCTATGTGTAGTGGGTATTACTACTAGTACTACTAGTAGAAACACCGAATGCTGTGTGTAGGCCTATATATAGATTTATATACATGTAGGTTACCGCAGACAACAAGGACAATCAAGCATGTTTATTACCATTGATAGAGACAACTGCGAGGTATATATATGTATGTATATATGTACATTATATATATACACATATTTGCAAGGTATATGCAAGGTATATATATATGTATATATATACCTTGTATTTATCGCATATACTGAATGTAGTATATATGACGCATATACTGAATGTACTTCGCAGTTGTCTCGATCAATGTGAATAAACTTTCAATAACCATCACCACAGTATATTTGATCATTCAATAAATGAGTAACTATTGTATCATAACCATATTATACCTAATAATTAAAATATTACCAACATTTATATAGGAAAATATATCTAATTATTAGAAAGTTACCATGACCTAAATATGATACATTAATCCTGAGCATAGTTCACTAGCTGCCATATTAGTATTTATCCACCACCACATGAAGAAAACAAATCAGATTGTAGACAGTACACGTTTTGGCTTGTTCAACAATGAAAGACAAGTAGGCTAGATTCCCCTGAACGATGACATAGTAGGCTATACGTAAATCCCACTCGTTATACGTTGAATGTTAGAAACTAAATGTCTCTCATAGCTACTCAGTTAACCATTAAAGTTGCAGAGTACGATGTTTTTGAGTTTCTGCCATTTTGCAAGATTAATATATTTAGCTTGATTATTATAATTGACCTCAGTTTAGTTTGAATTAACTTTTATTATGAATGAATCACTTTGGAGACGCTTGAAGTGAAAATATGCGCATAAATAAGTTTGGCTGTTGGAAGAATCTGGAACCACTCTAGTCGGCTACATTCTCCGACTGCCTATGATTTCACATGCTAGATATCCGTAAAGAATGCTTGGAAAAGTAATAAAATGCCTGATTATATTCAGATATTCATATCGCAACAGGCATCAAGCTCTTATCCTTGTAATATATATAGATTAGTTAGACGAATCTTACCTGGGTATAGATGATGGATAACTATTGTTTTACCGAGGTAGGAGCCTCGGTTAGACGTGGGCGAGGGAGAAGGAAGCACATCCGGGTCCAGCAATCTTTACCTACTAATTCAGGATAAAAATGATTCTAAAAAACAAACCTAACTAAGGTCATATGACCCAATCCTAGTATGAGTGATTGAATAGACGTGGCAGGGTGTGGTGGGTGGGCCCTCGCCCACGTCTAACCGAGGCTCCTACCTCGGTAAAACAATAGTTATCCATCATCTATACCCAGGTAAGATTCGTCTAACTAATCTATTTTACCTCGGTATGCCGCTTCTGGCTAGCCGCAGGCTAGGGAGACCTTTACGTAATAGCATTTTTATCCTGATATTCTTGTTTGTTATTATTTGTGATCTAGTCTTATTTATGTAAATGTAACACCAATTGTTAAGACCAATAAAGAGAAAAACATTTGTTAGTCTTACCTCTCTCTTTTTAGTCGGCGAGTAGCCTCTGTGCTATCGGCTGAGGCTTCTCTAGTCGCTTGTGATAATGTCTAGCAAACGATCTAGCGGTTTTCCATCCGGCGTGAGCTAGGATCCGTTTCACGGAGATGCCGAGCAATCTTGCCTTGGAAACCATTGCACCCCGTGTAGAGTGCGATGAGTATCTGTCTGTATTGACTCCAGATAGTTTTAACACATTCATGGTCCATCTGGCGAGGGTATCCCTGGAGATGGCCTTATGTGGCTTAATAAAGCTCACCAAAAGCTGCCTTGAGTTTCTTATTAACCTTGTCTTGGATATATAATTCCGTATGGCGGATACTACACATAATTTGCGATCCTGTGTGAAACTAGTGACACCGATTGTGGAAAGGGGGTCACCTAAACGATTTGACTTTAACAAGGTCGTTAAGTCAAACGTTGCTTCCTTGTTATCAATTTCTAGACCATTGAGCGACAGGGCGACAATAGTTTGGCCCCTGTGTCCTGTAACGAGGAGAAGCAACACTGCTACTTTGAAACCTAAAAGCTTAACGTCCAGAAACTTATTTTCTGGCCATTTCTTGAACAAGTTGAACACAAGAGAAACATCCCAAAACCTATTATATTTGGGTTTAGGTGGATTCCTCTGATAAATTGATCGTATGATCCAACAAATAACATGGTGTTTACCCATTGTTTGTCCATTAACCCGAGGCAGGATTATTGACAGAGCACATCTGGCCGCATTGATAGCGCCATATCCGAGACCTTCGTCCTCTAAGAAACGTAGGAAGCGTCCTACCTGGGATACAGTGGGATTCATCGGCTTGACCTTCTTAAGCAAGCAATAAATACCCCATTTCTTTAAATAGGTAGTATACATTTTCACAGTTCCTTTTCTCCACGCATCATCAACCAAACGCTGTTGTGTGATTTTGTCCAAACCAAATTGTTCCAAATATTTATTTAAAAAAGGAATGCCACCAGTGGAGTTGTCGACACGTTTCCGTGGCGTTCTAGTGGTCCCTGATGCTTCAGGTTTGCGCGGTATCTTGGGAAGCGTAGACTGCTTTTGGCTGTGGCTAGTAACCTGGGGAGCCACGGTTGAGTGTGCCATTCTGGGACGATGAGGATGGCGTGTGTTCCCTCCATTAGAATCTTTCTGGCGACTTTGCTAATGATAGTAAAGGGGGGGAAAATGTAAAAGAAATGATTTTGCCACTTAAGTGAGAAGGCATCGATGTGCCAAGCATTTGGTTCTGGGTGCCACGAAACATATTTCTCGAGTTTATTGTTATTACGCGAAGCAAATAAATCGATCTGAGGCGAGCCCCAAGTGTGACAGATGTGTTTGAAAATGGATGGATTTAGTGACCACTCTAAGTGATCATGGAACTGGCGACTCATTTTATCAGCAAGGCAATTCTGAGTGCCTGGAATGTGTGTAACAGTTAACCAAACATGAAAGGTTTGAGCCCAGTTCCAAATGAGTAGTGCCATTTCATTACACTTGATTGATTTTGTACCCCCCATGTTCCTGACATAAGCCATTGCCGTGGTGTTATCCGTGAGGATACGTACAATATTTCGGGGGCGTTTAACAAGGCTGGTTAAACCTAAATAAATGGCCCTCAATTCTAACACATTAATATGATCAGGCAGTTCCGATTCTAACCATCTACCACCCGTTGCGACATCATTTCGATGTGCTCCCCAACCTTGGAGTGAAGCGTCCGTGGTTACCGTAGTATTGGGCTCGCCCATTCTAATGGGGTTAGGAGATTGTTCAAAGTGCTTCAGCCACCAATAAATGTCTGCAAGGCCGTTTTCAGAGATAAACATGGTCTTTTCAAAATTCCCCTTTGCTCGGGCTAGAGCTAAATTCTTATCAATTTCAAGTGATTTAATGTGTGCCGCTCCGTATAGAATAGCTGGGCTATAGGCAACCATGATACCGATAAGGACTGCGACCTGTCTAATCTTTGGCCTAGAAATGTCTAACAGCTGCATCGCTGTGCGGTAAAGCTTATCTTTCTTTTGGCGTGTAAGCGAAACGGTCATAGCCGTGGTGTTTAGAATGAAACCTAGACACTTAAGCTCCTTAGTAGGAGAAAATACGGATTTCTTGTCATGTAGGAAGAAACCCAAATCAGTAAACATTTTACACAAATCTTGAACGGCGAGATCACATTGTGTGAAGGAATGGCCCATAATGAAAGAATCATCAATGTATGGAAACATACAATGACCCACCTTAGCCATGTGTGAGAAAATTGGTTTCAAGAGTTTAGTAAAAAGTCGTGGTGCACAGGCCAACCCATTTGGTAGGCAGGTAAATTCGAAAAGCTGCCCATTCCAGAGAAACCTTAAAAATTTTCGATCTATCGGGTGAATAGGAACCGTATAGTACGCATCTCTTAAATCAACACTTGCTAGCCAGCAACCCGGGGTAACTAAATCACGAGCAGTTTCTAAGGAAAACATCTTGAAATGTTTGTATTCAATGATTTCATTTAATAGTGTTAAATCTAGAATCATTCGAATGGTGCCATCCGGTTTTGGAGTGGAGAAGATATTTGAAATAAATTCCCCTTCAGTATGTTGCACTCTGGTGACTATGCCTTTTGCTTCAAAAAGTAAGACCTGTTGATCGAGCTGAAATTTTTCTAGCGAGTTAAATTGATAAGGAAAAGGAGCTCTTTTCTGGACAGGGATTTGTGTGAAAGGAATGTGAATGCCTTTAACTATACTAAGTACTTCTGGATTAGTGGTTAACTGTTGCCATTGAGGCAAAAAATTTACAATATTTCCTGCTTGAAAAAAGCTTACTTCAGTTTGAGTTTCCTCCGTAACCATTTCAGGGTCAGGAGGCTGAACAGTTTGTGTGGTGTTCTCTACTTGTTCCCTGGTTTGGGGAACTGAGGTTTGGGAACTCTCTCTCTCTTGTAGCCGCGGTTGTCGTTCCAGTTTGAGGCTTGTCTGTCGCCTCGACCTCGTCCCCGCTGGCTGAATGGGAAGGACGGTCCGCCCCTGAACGGCCTTCCTCCTCTGCGGAAGCGAAAATCCGTCCTGGCACGTCTGAACCCAGCTGGGTTCTGGAACTTTCTGCCCTTAGCTTCGGTGTTCTTAGCACTCTTGTAGTCCACCTCAACCTGCTTGTAGAGGTAGGCCAGCTGACCCCCAAACATCTTGGATTTATCCAACGGTTTACTCTTGATGGGGGTAGGTCCTGAATACACTGTGTATTCCTTGCCATCATGATCTGTTACCTTCTTTGAGCGGGCGACTTCCTTGCCCGCATCTGTGGTGACCGATTTGAAGACATTTTCAAATCTGCGGTGAGTCATGTAGTTGCTGGCTGCTGCCAGCAAGGCAATGCCGCGATCCATCACCCGAGCCAACGACGAGAACTTGTTCTCGGTCTGCATTCTGTTAGCCACAGGGATAATGGACGTCAGAGCCCCCAACACTGCCTTATGGATAAGGCAGAGGGCAGTTTCGTAGCGGCGACGCTCGTCAGACAAATGGATGCCTGCGTCCATCTCCTTTGATACTGTGGCGGGGATACCCTTAACTCCCGAAATCTGCTCAGTCAATTTGTTAATGACTTCGACTGGCTTGAAGGTGGTGAAATGGCCATTCACCGTTTTGCGCATCATCGTAGTGGTACGCACTTTGTCGGCTTTCTTTTTAACGATCTTCTTGCCTACTTTGGCGCCAATCTTGGCGTAAACACCTGCGCGTTCGGTATCCGAATCCGACTCGGTCGACGAAGAGTCGTCAGACGAGTCCGAGGACGAGTCCGAGGACGAGTCTTTCTTTTTCTTTTTCTTCTTCTTTGACTTTTTGGAGCGCTTCGTGTTAGCCTTCTTTGTGAACTCGTCTCCCGAGCTGCTAACTGGACGGCGTTTCTTGCCACGCCCTTTCGGTTTCGGAACCTCAGGTGCCGAAACCGTGTCTTCCTCATCATCTGAGAAGTCCTCCCAATCCTCATCAGGGATTTGGGAAGGGTCTGCGTAAGCCTGACCCTGAAACTGGCGCATCTTCTCCTCCATCATCGCTGCCATCTTAGCCTCCCAACCCGTAGGTGGAGGGGCCTGATCACTGTCCTGATCAGACGCATGTGCCCCAGGCTGTGGGGACGGCGGAGCCGTAGCCGGTGGTGACGAATCGTAATCCGTAGGAGGGACGCCGACCACTGCAGCGGGCGGCTTATTCCGGCGAGTGGCCATCGGTACCTGTAACGAAGCAAAGCGTTACTACCGGAATCATCTCAACTACACAAGTGTAAGCCAGAAATCTGGGTTGAGGAACAAGGTACAGAAAACGTGTATTCCAACGTGTCAGTACAGGCGTGAAGCTAAATTTTGCCGTAGGTGTGTGGTAACGAAACCAACCAAACGGGGGGAATCGATTGTGAAATCGCCCACTCTCTCTGTTCCGTACACTTCTCCCACCCGTGGCTACAGCGCCAACAAGTTGGAGAAAATATTACGAAACTCGGAGGTTCGCCTTAAACCGGTCTGGGGTGTTTATAAAAAACACCCAGAAGCATCCCCAACATCATCCTCTATTAGGATCCGGGAGACTTTTCTTAGGAAATGAGCAACTCGGGTTGCCATTTCTCCCTGTCTGAAAAACAGGTGTCGATAGAACTGAGTATCGGTTTCGTTAGTGCCAGTGGCACCCATTGTTCTATCCGTAGTTAAAAAACACGTACAAAGTCCAAAATGGACCTAAGAAAGTTCTGAACTTTCATATAGTGATGCTATAAAGCATCATGAACATAGTAGTCTAAGAAAAAAGTACTTACTGTTGAATAAAAGCAGTAGTAGTAGATAAATCCTGTTGGAGCAACTCACAAACGTCCTCCCGTTGTGAGTCACTTATGCTAATTGCTGGACCCGGATGTGCTTCCTTCTCCCTAGCCTGCGGCTAGCCAGAGGCGGCATACCGAGGTAAAATATATATATATATATTTATATATATATATAAAATAAAAAGACAACTATGTTGTATTTTTCTTCTGGAATTTCACCACCGCTCTCCTGTTTCCCCAATCACACATAATCGGATTGGGGAAACAGAAAGAAACCAAACAAAGTCCGTTGATATCCGGCAGGATTTTGTTGCGGCGAATAGCCAGAGTTCTCTCGCCCAGACCGTCAGGACAAGGTCTGGACAAGTTAAGCTAGTGACATCTATCGGCAGAATCTGGGACCACTCTAGTCAGATACTTTCCAGCTTAACTTGTGGGGTCTATTAAACATCATTTTCGAATCAGATGGTGTCAGTGTTGGCTCCCTCAATTAGAGTTCGAGCATCACAAGCATTTCTTCCTAGCATAAGTAACCTTACCAGTGCTGACTTATGTATCGGCCCTTTACCTGTTTATAAAGAACATTGCCACATATAAAGGATATTACTTTATAAAGGATATTGCCACCTATTCAGGGCATTACCTTATAAAGGACACTGCAACTTATAACAGATATTGCGAAGTGCCTCGGCGCTGAAAATAAAAGTATATTTTGATGAATATACTGTTTTACCAACAACAACAAAAGTGAAATGTCTACTTGCCCACTTCTCAGAACAGCATGTTGTTGTTGAAATGGATATATAAGCATATATAATATTGTTAGTATAAGTGTCGAGATATCAACAGGTTAAAATTAATTAATTAATTAATAAGATCGTCATTGCAGTAAGAAGAAAGGATATCCACCATGTAAATTAGTTTCTATTAAGATATCAGCGAACTGCTCGTAAATATAATATAGTGTACCCATTAACAAAACTACCTTAATGTTACTGATATTACTGAGTTGATCAGGTTTATACATCTTAATATTATGAAATGTAACATTTTGGGTTAATGAATATCAATTCTTTTGTTACATTTTTATATTTGTTCTTTTGATGTTAATTATTATTAAATTAATCGAAATATTTGCCTCCTAAGATATACAAAATGCATTTACAAAGTCTTATGAAGTTGCAATTCTTAATTCTTTAACATGTCAACCAAAGAATTATTCAAATAAAACATATCTAGATTTGCTTGAAACTTTCACATATTACTATACATATAAAATAATTGTCATTACAAAAATTACCATTCGCTTTTAAATTTATACCATTTTACATCTCACTATATAATGTTCAAAATAATATACCTGGGCACGAATTTGGCCGTCAAATTGTCAAATTTATTATATTTTCATTAGCAACAGTGAATAAGAACACTAAAAATCTTCTTTGTCCCCCCCCCCCCTTGTTTCACTGGGCATGAGTGCATCCTCTTGGGGGGGGGGGGTCATTTGGGTAAACATAATGTACACTTTTTTTCAGTATAGATTCACTGCCCTGCCCATTGCTGTAATTTATTTTATCAGTGTATGGAATTACAACAAGTGTATGTTATATAAGTACTGACATCGCAGTAGTCATGATTTCTTTCTCCGTATTTCAAGATTACAAGATGAGAGAGAAAACCCCCAAACTCCCAAATCTGTACTGGTCAACATTGTTTTTCTCAATGGCTATATATTATTGGGTTATTACACGAGAATTCACCTTGCATATAGTAATCCATGATAAGCCGTATTTACACGGGCGAGTTAAAACGCTTCATATAAAACCACTTGCCTAGATCAATTTACATTTGCCGTGTAAACACGACACTGTGGCGTTTTAGGGCTGAATCGATTCATATAAATCGGTAGATGTAAACCACCTTGCCAGGTAGTATAGATGAAGCGATCTAGCCTAAGTGCTTCACACGAATGCGCAGTCGAGACCTTAGTTTGTTGACTTTCCAGTCGATCAAAAGTGCATATTATAGAATTTAGTCTATGAAACTGCTAGCTGTGCACAGATATTGTTTTCATCATTTATTTTTAGGGTTTCACTGCCCAGCAGAAGTTTTGACCGTTCCAAACCAATAAGATTCAGTCCATACAGATCTAGGTCGAAGCCACTCTCTACTGACGACGTCGACTAACCGAAACTGGCGCTCGTATGGACTTGCTCATGCGCAGATATCGATTTCCGCCTTCAAACTCGGTCCGTGTAAACGCGCCACTACATCGCTTCATATAAATCGATTTGCCTAATTCGCTTCACAATTGCCCATGTAAACACAGCTTTATATTCCATTATGATATTAGGGTTAGACTTCAGGTTATAGTTGGACCAGTAATAACTTGATCCTTTAATCTTGAGTTAGTGACAAGTAATGGTTCCTCTGTATGATCAGTTTGTCATACCAGTTTTTAATGCTTTAGTGAAGTTGGTTAATGAGCTAAGGCTCTGTCAGTGTCACACATAATCGGATTGGGGAAACAGAAAGAAACCAAACAAAGTCCGTTGATATCCGGCAGGATTTTGTTGCGGCGAATAGCCAGAGTTCTCTCGCCCAGACCGTCAGGACAAGGTCTCTGCCAGCTCCTGATGTCAGCACTTTCTGACTGGCTTCATTGTCGGTGTTTACCACGATGTTGTACGCCTCTGGTCGTTCCGGGGCCAGCGCTTTTAGGGCCACTATGAGGTTGAGGGCCTCCAGGTGGGCAACGTTCGTGGTTTTTTCGATGGTCTCTTCGTCGTATGCGTGTCCGTAGAACTCGACTGGGGAGTACGCTCCCGCCCCGCGGAGGGAGGAGTCGGACTCTATCATCCAGTCTTGGCTTTTTTCCTTTTGTAGGAGGATGAGCCGATTGGGTCTCCGGCCGAAACCCAGGAACCATTTTATGTCCGCCCTGAGCTCAATGGTGACGGGTTGTCTGCCGTTGTAGGGTGCTTGTCTGAGGGCCTCGAAAATTTGTGTCATGAATCTGCGGGCTGGTTCGACGCATCGTGCGATGTGATGTAGCTTCCCGGCCAGTTTCTGAAGCTCCCTTCGTGTTGTGTTAGCCTTGCTCATCCATGTGGCACATTCTTCCAGCAGGTCGTCCATTTTTTCGTCTGGTATGGGACCTATCATGTGTTCGGACGATATGGTGAACCCGAGCCATTCCAGAGTTTTTGTCGGTGACGTGTATTTGTTTGGAGACAGCTGCAGGCCCAGTTTGTCCGCTATTTGAGGTCGACTATTACGTGGAGGCTGGTGGAGTTTTTCTTTGGCCTGGTCATCATTGGGCTGACCTTGCTCCATGCGCTGAACGGTGGTTCTTCAAAAGGTCCCAGGATGGTGGCATGCCCCATCTCGGTTTCTACGTATGTTCTGATGGCCTCGAGTTGTCGTTGGTCCCGAGCGTGGTTCTTGATTGTGGGCTTTGGAGGCTGTCATGCTGTATAGTCTACCGTCCCTCCGAACATCCGACCTACTATGATGTTTCTCTATTTAGGGCTGACGGTACGGGTATGCGGGCGCCGAGGTGGTTAGGGAGTGTCGTGTCTCTTATTTTTGTGTACATGTCCATATATGTGGTGTGCTCTCCCCATAGTTGGTGTTTTGGGTATGGCCATATTTCGTTTAGTGTTGCTCTGTATTGTCGGGGATTTGGTGGTGGAAGGTTTGGTCCAGCTAGGTCCCATGACTCATCGTCGGTTATTGCTCCATTTTTTGTAGACGTGTTTATTTCCTCGTGTGGGGATTCTGCGATTCTTCCTTGTGTTTGATTATTGCTCCATACCTGTGTGTTTGGTGCTCTTTGTTCGCTCTGTTCTTCGTTTGCGCTCTCTGTTTTGTCGCCATCTGGTGTGTGGCTGTTGCACTTTTCCGCGGGCGACCAATTTGGTTCTATTCCCCCGTAGGCGGTGGCGCCATCTGTCATATCTCACCCGTGCCCGTCTGCATTGATGTAGTTATCTAGTTCGGGTAGTCCTCCATCTTCGGCAGTGTGGTGTTTATGTGCGTTGTTACTTTTCTCGTTATTTGCACTCGTTTGTTGTTTTGTCTCCTCCGTGTCCTTTGTGTTCCTGTTGAGCGGCATCGTGATGTGCGGTTCGCGGTCGTTGGTGCGCCGTAGCGGCCATCTTGCTTGTGGCGACGCATTATTTTTGGCGTGCTCTCTGTTTTGGTGGGAAGTGGTGGCGTGGGTCGCCACGCTCTCGCTTGTCTCACTGGGGGTTGCTCTGGACGCTCTGCGCCTTGAGCCGTGTTCACACGGGCAATGTAAATCGATTCGTAGAAATCGACTTGCCTAGTTCGATGCACATTTCGCATGTGAACGGGCATCTGAGTCGAATTAGGGCTGAATCAATTTCTGTGATCCCAATACTGTAAACCACTTGTGGAGGTCGATTACGTGAGTCGATTTCTGTGAATCGATTTATTTTGCCCGTGTGGACGCACTGAGGCAGATTAAGGACGTCACACGCATGCGCAGTCGAGACCTTAGTTTGTTGACTTTCCGGTCAATCAAAAGAGCATATTATATAATTTGATCTATGAACCTGCGAGAGGTGCACAGATATTTTTTTCATCATTTATTTTAGGGTTTCACTGCCCTGCAGAAGTTTTGACCGTTCCAAACCAATACGATTCAGTCCATACATATCTAGGTCGAACCCACACTATCTCGTGGCGACGTCGACGAACCCAAACTGGCGCTGGTTAGTATCGACTTGCTCATGCGCTGATATCGATTTCCGGCCCAAGTACTGCCCGTGTGAACGGGTGGCTAAATCGATTCCTAGTATTCGCCTTGGCTGAATCGCTTTAGATTTTGCCCGTGTCAACACGGCTATAGTTTAACCGCCTGTATGATGGGCATCACCTTTCCCATGCCTTGGCTCTCTGTCGTGCATCTTATCATATTCGGTAGTGAGTGGGTCCTCCCGTGCTGTTTGATGGCTATGGCCATTATGTCGGCCGGTGTTAGTGTTTTTCCTTTCTTACTTGCGTTCTTGTTTGCGTTCTCTCGTGCCATTTTTCTTTTATCGTCCCGTTGTTCGTTGCTAACTAGCTCCTCCACTTTGGTTGCTTTATCCGAGGAGCCAGTGCCTAAAAGCCCTGTGCTGGTTGTTGCGTTGTTGTGGTACTACTGTCTTGTGCTTGTTGGGTTGGTTTCCTTTCCAGGAACCGTTTTTTGTTAAGGCAGTTCATTTCTTAAGCTGCGTTTACACGGGCGAGTTGAAACGCCCCAGCTGGAACCAGTTGCCTAGTTCATTTTAAATGTGTCCGTGTAAACGCGGCACTGCGGCGTTTTAGGGCTTAACCGTTTCGGCTGGAACGTTCCGCGTATACCACCTAATCAGGTGGTCTAGACGAACCGTTTTCGTTAAAACGCTTTGTAAATGCTCGTGTAAACGGTAGCATGATACTTGAGGCGTTTTACTGACGTCACGCGCATGCGCTCACGACCGAATGGATTGTTTTCTTCCGGTTATCGTAATTCGACTTTTGTTCGTGAAGTTCCACTCTTTTCGTCAACGATGGCTTCAACAAGTGCTTGCAACGACACTAGCCGCAGAGATAATTGGAGTGAGGACGAGGTGAGGCTCCTCATCACACTGTGGGGCGAGGCAAACGTCCAGAGTGAGCTCGAGTCGTCCGGACGTAACATCAATATTTACCGGCGTTTGGCTTCTCGCCTTTCTCGAGCTGGCAGGGTGGAGAGAAGCCCGGTGTCGTGCCGAACCAAAATTAAAAGTTTAACTCACCTGTATCGCAAGTGCCGCGACAATAACAAGTAAGTGATTGTGATGTGTTATGTGTTTATTGTGCTAGTATGGTTGCTAACTAGACAATCAGCCCTTTTGTCGCAACATTGCATCCCCCGACAGCTGTAATACCCTATGGAATTGCCGATATATGTAGCCATTTGATCATGGAACTAGTTCATGAGTTTGTGAGATTGCAATAAATTATATGTATTGTTACATTAAATTAAATGTCGGAGTAATAACACAAGTCGGATTAGCTACAATACCGTTTAGCAAGTGATGCTTTGGTTTATTGTCGTTCACATATTCCATCTGCACTACATATGTGCACACTTTTTTCATTGACATTAGGTAATATTATTGACAAACCGTTCCTGCATTTTATGTATTCGTTACTCATCTGTTGACTAATGTAGATTTCTTTTTACAGTCGTAGTGGGAGGGAGCGCCAGACATTCAGGTACTATGATGAGATGGACGCCATTCTCGGGCCACGGCCAAGCGCAGCACCGGTCAGCTACCTCGACAGCGACACCCTGTCCATGCAATCGGGTAAGAGCACCCAGGGTTTAAAATTTTGTAACCGTTTCATATTATTACGTTTTTTAATAAAAACGCTTCAGGTAAAACGAGATAATATTATAGGTAACCTAAACTTCCGATTGGACCGTTTCACATTAAGCAAACTCTTCATAGAATCAAAACGCTTCATGTAAAACGCTACAGGTAAAACTGTTCAGGTAAAGCGCTCCAGGTTAAACGGTGTGCCTAGATGGTGTGACATTTTTCCCCTGTATGTATTTACGTATCTCACTATGAACCTTGTTGACTACCATTTACCACGCCTTGACTGGGGTTTAATATTCTGCTACGGGAAGTTGAGGGCTTTTACAGAAGCTATATACAACTGTCATGTCAATGATATTTGTAACACATGACAATTTTGATGCAGACCCCAACATGGACGAGATGTCAGTGGGGGCCGAAGAGGAAATCCCACACGAGATGGTGGGCGACGATGATGTTGAAGTTGGGAGCGATGCGGGAAACGATGCGGGAAACGTGTCAGAAACACCCTCGACCCAACCTAGGCCAACTGCCCCCCAGGCCAATCAACCTACACAACCAAGTAAGCATGCCATGCCCAACCACTTCACTTATCACCATAATCTTCATTGCGGTTGCTTTCCTTAACATTAGCCAGTTATGGTATAGTAAAAGATAAATCCTGAAATTGCCCCTAAACATGGAAATTTGAGCCCAACATTTGTTTAAAATTGTTTGTTTCCACTTCGTTACTCTGCTAATCCGTTACTCTGCTAATAGTTTCTTGCTTTTCTCTTTAATATTCATAAATAAGACAAAACCATAGCAATTAGCTTTCAAAGCATTATTACTACTGTTTATAAAGCAAGTGGCATGTGAAATGTCCTAAAAATGTCAAGTTTTGTGTGGAAAATATTGGATTTTGGAGTCAGATTGGTTTCCATGCTATACTGCTATTTATTGGGTGTGAGCATCATTTGACCTACTTAAAAATGCCAGAATATGTTTATTTTAAATGATTCAGATGCAAAAGGACATACACATTGAGGAAACTTGCTTATAGGACTTTGGCAGAATTTTGATTTTCTGGTACTGATGTCACACTATTGGTACACAACTTGTGAGAACGACCCATATATGTTGATATTCCAGCCGTGCGCAAACACAAGCGGCCAGCCAAGACCACCAACACGCGGGTGATGGAAGCGATGGTGACGCAACTAATTACGGCGCAGAAAGAGGCCGCCGCTCTATACCAACAGCACGAGGAGAGGAGAATGGACAGAGAGATCAACGGAGGCACGAGGAGCGGATGCTGAAACTGATACTGAGCCAGCGTGGGGGTCAACCCAAACAGTAGTTGGGAAGTTTTTATAACGTATTTACAGTAGGGCCATTTAGGAAACAGGATATTCGAAATTTAGGTATAATTTATTTACTTGTGATACAGTATTATTTTGTTGAAGTTGTACAAGCATTGTAGTGCTATTGATAACGTATTTAAAGTAGGGACATTTAGGAAACAGGATATTCGAAATTTAGATATAATTTATTTAATTGTGTTACTTTATTCTTTTGTTGCAGTTGTACAATCATTGTAGTGCTATTGATAACGTATTTAAAGTAGGGACATTTAGGAAACAGGATATTCGAAATTTAGATATAATTTATTTAATTGTGTTACTTTATTCTTTTGTTGCAGTTGTACAATCATTGTAGTACTATTGATAACGTATTTACAGTAGGGCCATTTAGGAAACAGGATATTCGAAATTTAGGTATAATTTATTTACTTGTGATACAGTATTATTTTGTTGAAGTTGTACAATCATTGTAGTACTATTGATAACGTATTTACAGTAGGGCCATTTAGGAAACAGGATATTCGAAATTTAGGTATAATTTATTTACTTGTGATACAGTATTATTTTGTTGAAGTTGTACAATCATTGTAGTACTATTGATAACGTATTTAAAGTAGGGCCATTTAGGAAACAGGATATTCGAAATTTAGGTCTAATTTATTTACTTGTGATACAGTATTATTTTGTTAAGTAGTATTTAGTATCAACATAACATTGACATTGCATTACAGTGACAGTTGCTAATTGTCAGTCAAATAAAAAGTTACACTATTTCCGTTTACCACATGTTACTTCCATGTTTTATAGAAATGTCCTCTTTCGAGGCTGTGTGCGCTTTTACAATGACACCACAATGCACAATAATGGTACACAACAATTTTAAGCACTAAAATAAGACACAAACGCGTCGCGGATTGCGGCTCCATTGTCAGCACCGTCTACGTCATGGGCCACATTCTGCGGTTGTTGTTTATTGCCACCCGCGTTAACAGCATCCACCCAGTCCGTGTTGAAAGCCTCCTTGTGTACTTCACATACATTGTGTAATGTGAAGCACACAAGGATGACTGTGGTGACGTCTTCTGTTCGTATGTCCATCCTTTTGAGGAGCACCCTCCACCGTGCTTTGCAGCGGCCAAATGTGTTCTCGATAGCCATGCGGGCGCTTGATAGGCGGAAGTTATAATTGATCTGTTCCCTGGTTAATCTGCCTGTGTCGGAAAAGCCTTTCATTAACCAGGGACGCAGAGGGTACGCAGGGTCTCCCAGAATAACCAGCGGAACAGTAGCATTTCCAAGCTGTAGGGGCCTCTCTGGGAACAGCAACCCCGCCTCAGCTTTAGCATAGAGCGACGAGTTGGCCAAGACCCGCGCATCATGCACCCGTCCTGGCCACCCAGCAGCAATGTTCAAAACCTGATACTGGTGATCGCACATCACCTGCGCCACCACGGAATAATACCCTTTACGGTTGTGATAGTCCGTATGATGTTGCTGGGGGGCCACGATGGGGATGTGCGTGCCATCTATGACACCAGCACAATTCGGAAAACCAAACCGTGTGGCGAATCCCTCCGTTATCTCGGTCACACGATCTCCATTAGGCAGCTTAATGGAGATCGTGCACGCATGATCGCACGGCAGGTTTCATGAAAGATGACACAGCATGTGCATTTAGCAATTCCAAAAAGATGGCCAACCGTCCGGAAACCCCCTCCCGTCGCCAACAACCAGAGGGTCACCGCCACACGCACTTCCACGGGAATGGACCTGAAATGCGTAAAAAAAAACAACAATTATAGACAAGCGAAACTGTAACCCAAATCAAGGTAGGCGATTCATATGAACCGATTTAGACGAAACGATTTAACTAAAGCGTTTTACCTGAAACGATTCAGGTATGCATCTTCACACGGACACATTTAGCAAGGGGATCGATCCAAGCGTGGCTAGATAATCCTAATTAAAAAACCCTACCGCAACTATATAAGCCGAATCAAGGTAGGCGAATCACATGAACCGATTTAGACGAAACGATTTAACTAAAAGCGTTTTACATGAAATGATTCATGTAGAGATCTTCACACGGACACATTTAGCAAGGGGATCGATCCCAGCGTGGCTAGATAAGTTGAAACAAAATAGCGTTATGAAACTGTAACCTGAATCAAGGTAGGCGAATCATATGAACCGATTTAGATGAAACGATTTAACTAAAGCGTTTTACATGAAACGATTCGGGTATGGATCTTCACAGGGACACATTTAGCAAGGGGATCGATCCCAACGTGGCTAGAATAAGTTGAAAACATAATCGCGTTACGAACTGTACCTGAATAGGTGGCGAATATATGAACCGATTTAGACGAAACGATTTAACTAAAGCGTTTTACATGAAACGATTCGGGTAGGGATCTTCACAGGGACACATTTAGCAAGGGGATCTATCCCAGCGTGGCTAGATAAGTTGAAACAAAATAGCGTTACGAAACTGTAACCTGAATCAAGGTAGGCGAATCATATGAACCGATTTAGACGAAACGATTTAACTAAAGCGTTTTACATGAAACGATTCGGGTATGGATCTTCACAGGGACACATTTAGCAAGGGGATCGATCCCAACGTGGCTAGATAAGTTGAAACAAAATAGCCTTATGACAACAGTATGTGTAGAATTCATGTTTGTCAAATATTCTAACAGTAGCAGCGTACCTTCTCATGTTGGTGTCTGCCCGGGCTATATGGATGCGAAGTTCAGCGACGACATGGTCAAACGTCGCCCTTCGCATCCGGAAATTTTCCAACCATTCCGCATCCCCAAAAGTCTGTAGGACGATCTCCCTCCACCAGTGGCACGACCTGAAAGAGTATTGATGGGGGAAACCAATAAACACACCACATGCTAATCGCACACAGGTACCTCCAGGTAGGTCCTATTAGATCAATCTGCCTAAAGTTACCCGTTTGGTTC
Organism: Branchipolynoe longqiensis; assembly: GCA_030323885.1. Lineage (NCBI taxonomy): Eukaryota > Metazoa > Annelida > Polychaeta > Phyllodocida > Polynoidae > Branchipolynoe > Branchipolynoe longqiensis. The sequence goes on from CM059191.1 coordinate 24,821,150, forward strand.
ATTACAAAAGAACCAAGACGGAAATGTTAGCAGAGGGGTAGGTGATAAGAATTTATTGTACATCTAACGACAACACAACAGTGCTGAGTGGAAGACAGTTGTAATCTTGACCATCGGCCATAACTTCCTTATTACTCAACCTATGCACATAATATTGATGTCATGTTAAAAGGCGTTTAACGCTATTTCCAGCGGTCCCTTTTGTTTTAGTATTTAAGGGTTTCGTGAGCACAAAAAGACATTTTATCTACACCCACTAAAATAGCGTGCTACACAAAACGCCTCAGGTAAAACGGTTTGTATACATCGGTTTACATTAGCCCACCTATATTAAAATATAGACACCAATGATCATATTAACCTGATACTTGTGAGTGGAATAAACACAAAACAGGTTAGGTGACTGCCTACCTTTGCCGTGCCCACACCACCCTCTCCGGCCGAGCTTGCACACCGAACAGCATGACGAGTTGAATGAACTGTTGAAGCTCCCTTTCCTGACACTCCCGGAATCGCCGAGCCCTCCTGGCCGACCGCCTAACGATTGCTCGCATTCTCGCCGCGGATCTTGCAATAATACCCCCCTCGTGTCGATAGCGGCTCCTGAGATGAAAACATCGTGAAGATTCCGATTTCTATGTTGTCCGCCATATTGTTTTGTGATCACAATGCTGAAGCGCATGCGCAGATACAACACTTCCGCCTTGAAACGGTTTAGATACTGCCCGTGTAGACGTGACTCACTTTCAATCTCAGTCCGTGTAAACGCGCCACTGAAACGTTTCAGGTAAAACGCTTTGTCTTAAAACGTTTTAACTTTTAAACGCAGCTTTAGTGCCGATTCGCGTGTGGGTAGGGGGGGGGGGGGGGGGGGGGGGGGGGGGGGGGGGGAAGGGTGCTGCTCAGTGCAGGAGTAGCCTCAAGGTGGCGCCACCATGCTAAGGGAGTCGCTGGGTTAACTTTGGGGTTCAGGCCTTGGTTAGGGGGTATTTATTTGCTCTGTGCTTAGGGGTCGCCGTCGTGTCTCCCGTGAATTAACAACGTTTCCCATTTGCATCACCCCACAATATCCAAGGCCGTATTCGATTAAACAACTCGGGTCACCCGAACCACTTTTTGGGGCATGCGCAGGTCCTACAAACTTGGGTTGCATAAACGAATATGCTCGGGATGGAAGAAAATGGTGGCTTAATCCAAAAACTTGTTTTAATAACCAATATAACTACAGCAAAATAGGATTTAAAGTAGTTTATCAGTCCATAGTTTAATTATATTTCCATTTCAGTAATCTGGGTTATAGAAAAAGAAAACCATTAAAAAAACATGTAGGACGTGTACTGCTACAGGACGGAACCAGCACAAATGTGACGTCATTGCTCCTAGCACCCCCAGCCAATACATGGGTTACTTGGGTCGGATCGTTTTGCACACGGCCTGTGTATATTATACCCCAGTCACACGAGGCCTGTGGTTGCTTACGATCGATTCGCGACGTCAAAATGTCCTCATTGCACCCTCCTTACGCCGTCATTAAGTGCTGGCGCGAGAGGACGCCAACCTCCCAGCATCCATTTCAGAAATTTTGGACGCAAGGAGGTTGCAGCTGCTGCACCTGCAAACTCCTTGAGTCCTGTTCCGGCGGCGCCATTCAAAACTGGCTGGCGCCCTGGCGCTGACCTTGCACCGACATCTTGGTTGGGGAGTTGCCGGCGACCTGGCGCCGATCTGGCGGCGCCAACACATGCGATGCCGCACTCACCGTGTGGTCGGCGCCACCGCCCTTTCCACAATCCGGCGCTGCCCTGGCGCTGACCCAGCGCCGCCCTGGCACTGACCCATCGCCACCCTTGCACCGCTCTGGCACCGCTCTGGCACCGCCATGTTGCCACCCTGGCACCGACCACATATTTGAATCAATGTATCGAGTGGGACGCTGGGAGGTTGGCGTCTTTTTGGGTGTAAGGAGGTTGGCGGCGAACGCTGGTTCTCGTGTGACTGGGGTATTAGGCATCACTCATGGTGTTCTATTTGAAATCCTAATGCCTCGGGTGACCCGTGTCGCCCAGAGCATCATAATCGAATACTGCCCAAGGACATCAGAGCGCAATAAGATTCAAGCAGTATGTGATATATTTCTTGATACTGCCGTTGGGGGTGATGAAAATAGGAAATATTGTGCCTACAGCAGGATTCGAACATACCCTTCTTGCCACTCGAGGGTTAGCATGCTAACCATTAGACTACCTAGGCTCCCTGATGAAATCACCCTATCCACGCGGACCTGTCTATGTGGCTCATTACCTAAGAGGTCAGTGCAGACTACTATACTCGTCCCCCTGAAATTGTTTACTCGCCCCCCTGAAATTGTAAGTATTTTAAATGGTTTACATCCATAAGTCAGTTAATGTTTACAATTAAATAAAGCAATACACATACATGTATACATTTACGGTATAGATGCAATAACCATAGACTACATAGCTTGTACAGGATCCAAATCATGGCAAGTTTTTAACACGTTTTACTTGCAAAAACCTGCCAACACCTAAATGATCCTGACCACTTAATGCAGACTGACTGATGCACGGTTCAGGAAAATTACACAATGCATTTAATGATAGATTTCTGCTTGAACAAGCTTATTTTGATCATTTAGTTTCAGGCTTTTTCTTGTTGCTTTTTTATTATTGTTGTTTATGTTGACAAAATCACTTGACGCGCACTGTCACCCTAGTGCCATCATCAAGATAACGTGAATAATGGTTTTAATTTTTGTTATGTATCTGCGAGTGCCCATCTATTGATTCCCTGTACAATGTTACAGTATTTGTCACCCCTCACCCATCCAATGCTTTTACAAGCTACATGCACGTACAACAGTTAAAATAGCCATTGTTATTACTGTGTGGTGGGGGTGGTGGGGGTGGAGGCGAGGCGTGGCGTCGGCGGGGGTGCGTGGGCTCGAGGGGGGTTGGGGTGGAGTGGGTGGTCGGGGTGGAGTGGGGGGTTGGGTTGGAGTGGGGGTTGGGGTGGAGTGGGGGATTGGGGTTTTGGGGTGGAGTGGGGGGTGGGGATGGAGTGGGGGGTCGGCGTCGAGGGGGGGTTGTGATGGAGTGGGGGGTCGGGGTGGAGTGGGGGATTGGGGTGGAGTGGGGGATTGGGATGGAGTGGGGGGTTGGGGTGGTGGGGGTTTTGGGGGGTCGGGAGTGGGGGATTGGTGGAGTGGGGGGTTGGGGTGGAGTGGGGGATTGGGGTGGAGTGGGGGATTGGGGTGGAGTGGGGGGTTGGGGTGGAGTGGGGGGTTGGGGTGGAGTGGGGGGGTTGGGGTGGAGTGGGGGGTTGGGGTGGAGTGGGGAGTTGGGATCGGGGTCGAATGGAGGGTGGGGAGGGAATTGGTTGGACTAGACCAGGACTGGACCAGTAGCTCGTCTGGACTTGGATTGGACGCCTTACGACGTGAATGTTGCTCCCCGGATTTGGAGCAGCAGTTTCATCAGCATTTGCTTTGTAGTTGATCTTATAACAAGGCAATATCTGGTCTGGATTATCCACAACAATAGCCCATCCGTACCCATCGCTGTCTGCCTTCACACGGTGTGAGTCGTACCCAGCTGCAATGGTTCTATTTCGTTGGGAGCCCACCACATCTAGGGCGTTTCCAGGTAGTACCTTGCAAAGAAGTAGGCTTGAGCCATAACCAAGGCTAACATGAGGGAATTCTGATAAGTAAATTCCTTTGCCATATACACTTCGTTGGCATAAAGCAAGCTGAAAGTTATCCTTCACAATGTTGTCAATGTTATCCTGCCTAGTGCCATGGAAAGCGTGTACGTAGCTTGACTGCGCTCCTTTCCCATAGCGTACCTCAAACTCGAGCAGCTTGGCTCTAAATTTGCGCACAAGAGGCGGGTTGACATAATAAGTAATTGACTCAATTGTATAGTGTTTACCGGCCTTTTGAGCCAATCGTAGAAAATGGGATTCAGCAATGCGAAAGTTGATGTCTTTTGGATCGTCATTGTGTACCTGCCGCCTTGCGTATAGGTTGTAGGTAAGCATGGCGTTTGATGTGCCTTCAGCAGCCTGTATTTCAAACTTGTCGACAGGGTTCTGCAACTTCTCGGTCGGTTGTTTCGCTTTTGGTTTCGAATAGTTGATAACCTGTTTTATTTGGTGAATATATACTCCTTCCCGTGAATCAAAGCGAATAACGCCCAGTTTGTCTGCAGAAGGTTTCCCCGTCATTCTCGTCTTTAGGGTGTATACAACCCGGTCGCCAGCGGTCACTTTCGGTTCGGTTTCGTCAAAGGTAAAATAAACACCATTGTTTCGCCCTTGCTGTTTTGAGGAGTCCTTGATATAGCCATGCCCTTCTCCAACATACTTCAGTGTGCTTATGATCACCGCATCCTGTGGCACACAGAACAGAGAGCAGGCGATTTGTAGGATATCAGAACACTCCGAACACATTTCATCACAGGGTTCAAAGCAGAAACCCTCAGTGTAGTGACCACATTCCAGTAATTTACGGCAAACATGCACGCAAAAATCAGTTGGTACCCCATCTATGGAATCGCCAATATGACCACACTCTGGTCGGATGTAAAATGGCTCCATAGTGCTTAAATCAATGTCTCTTTCAAAGCAAGTGACTTTCAAAGCGGCCGGCCTATTTTCGGAATTTTTCTTCAGCTTGAAAACAACACGGTCACCTAGGGTGACATCGTCCATATGTGTCAAATCAGCAGAAAAGTGTATATCTTTTCTTTGTTTGAATGGAAATGGAAGTCTATTGTCTGGTCTAATGAAGCCATAATGTTCCTGCACAGCAACAACTGTGCCATAGAGTAACCTATTGAGATCTGCATGGCGGTGGCTTCCCATTACTTGGCCGTCTTGATATGGTTCTTATTTGATGGCAAGAAAAACACCAGAACTTGAAGGGTACCTAAAAACAACAACATGAAAATGTATGTGGGTGTGATCATCTGTTATTGGAATTTACTCTGCACTGAAATCTCAGTTCGACTTATGTTATGCAATAATTGAATTAATGTAGATCATAATCATATGCGTCGCCTCAAAATAAAGGTGACATACAATGACTCAAAGGGGTCATCGAATAATAGGGTGTGTGTGTCTACTATGTATGTTTGAAGTTGACTGCATGATGTAGTGCATATGAATTCGTAGCTAGGTGTATGCGCGACGCCAAAACGTCCACATCGTTTTGTCAACAAACAAAAAAATTAAAAAATAATAAAGAGAGAGAGAGAGAGAGAGAGAGGAGGCATGTAGTAGTCCGGAGTGTCGAAAACTCAAGTCTAAAATGTGTCAAATCTGCCAGCTTAAGCGGCCCCCTAAACCCCCTGTCAAAATTAGGAGTACACATCATTAAAGGTCTAGCTAAGCCCCTGTTAACTGTTAAAAATGTGTCGGGCTAGCAGCAATTCAACTTTCGTATCAATTTTGTATGTCATTGGTTTGACTCAGCCAGAGTTCGAACCCAGGAGTTCGAATTCCACGACCTACCAGAACGGGAGGCGGACGCTCAACTTATTTGGCCATCGCGTCTGGTTACGTATTACGTCTATTGTGTTATTTTTAACTGGGGGAAACGCCTCAATTCATTGTATTGTACTTCTGGTTTCTCCTTGTTCATGTGAAACAGTGCTAACATAAATATCAACCATGTACACTATTCTGGATCGAGTCAAACTAATGACATACAAATTGATGCTTGTCGCTTCCTAGCCTGGCGCTCGGCATTAGGCCAAATAACATAAAATTAAATTGGTGATCGTCCCCGCCCGTGACTGAAAAATGGCCCGCACTAGAATTTATATTATTTTTTATTTGTTCAAAAACTGTTAAGTGGAGAGGGTGGGTGGAGTGAGATATGGAAAGGGGACTGGAGTGTGGGGTGGATGGAGTGAGAAATGGAAAGGTGAGTGAAGAGGGCGGAATGGACTGGGCAGTGGGGGAAAGGAGTGGAGAGGGATTTGAGGGGTGATAGGGAGAGATAGGGTCGAGGGTGGAGGGGGGAAATAAAAATAAAAACCGCTCGTCCAATCTGGATATTTTTGTTTCCAATAGGACGATCACCATTTTATTTGGCCTTAATAGGATAGGGTTAGCTCAGTGTTAGGATAATGTGACTGGGTGGGATATTTGGTCATGGTGCCGGCAGCATGTTTCCCCAATAGACCTATTTCATATGACGTCAGCATAGGTATCTAGGTCAGTGCGCGTGCCTTTTGACTGCAGGACGACACACTGTCACACTGCAAACTCAATGGCTATGAGCAATCTTCATATAGAAAAAGTAAAATATCTCTAAAACCACACCATCTAGAAACAAACCGTCTGGTACACATATAGAAAACATATTCAACTAATAGATTATATTAAATTTATACGGTTAGGGCTGTGCATTTCTATTAATTTTGAATAAAATAGACGTTTTGCACTGCGCATACCGGCAAACTCAATGCATTGTCAATGGCCGTGAGCAATCTTGAATTATCTTCATGCAGAAAAAGTGAAATATCTCTAAAACCACACCATCTAGAAACAAACCGCCTGGTACACATCTAGAAAACATCTTCAACGAATAGATTATATTAAATGTATACGGTTAGGGCTGTGCATTTCTATTAATTTTGAATACAATAGATGTTTTGCAATGTGCGTACCAGCAAACTCAATGCACTGTCAATGGTCGTGAGCAATCTTCATACAGAAAAAGTGAAATATCTCTAAAACCACACCATCTAGAAACAGACTGCTTGGTACACATATAGAAAACATATTCAACGAATATATTATATTAAATGTATATGGTTTCTATTAATTTTGAATAAAATGAACGTTTTGCACTGCGCGTACCGGCAAACTCAATGGAAGTGTGCCTTCGTTCTGC